>VDFB02366066.1:579702-712675 GCA_007258455.2 Sequoia sempervirens
TCCCAAATTCACCTACATTCATGCCTAGGGTTTCACTGAAAGCCCAAACAAGCTGCCTTGGTACCCCAACAAATAGATTATACTACTGGAACTCTCCCGAAAACTACAGCATGTGCACACCATTCTCAGTAACAAACATTTGGCAAGGATCTCTTATCCCTTGACCTTTGGTCAGGGCATGTATAAATTGCAAACTTCCCAGTGTGTTGGGAACTCAAAAAAGGAATTGGCAGAGTACCACTTCCGACTGCACACTACTCGCCCGCGGATAGACCCGTATGGGGACGTAAGGAAAGCACTGGGACTAGAGTACGCCCACTTGCATCATGTTGAGGATTTATGGGAAAATTTCCAAGATGACCAAGAGGTGTGTGTCAGGCACTACATGAGGATGACTGCATACTTCATAAGAAGGGTACAACTATTCCCTATACCAGATCAAGTTTAGGAAGATGAAAGCATAGTTATCGATCATAGGTATAATGCAATCTCCAACTTACCGCTGCCCACAATTGATTTGGATGAGCAGGAGGTCGATGACCTTGACATTGTGACTAAACCCATCATGGCCCGAACTAAAGAATGGGTTAAAAGACAAGTGACCAAGATAAAGCAACAAGGAATGGTCCTAACATATGAAGGGCTAAAGAGTGAGCCCAGTACCATTGAAGATGTCACCGCCACAACTTGAACGGGTGGGACATATAAATCTCCTCCGATCACCAGATCGAAGAAGAGGAAAGGAATGGAAATGGAGCAGTCACCAAATCCCAAGATATACACAAGGAAAGATTCAGGAGGCTCACCTTCCAAGAATCCCAAGGGAACATATGGCACCATGGAGTAGCCTGGAATCCAAGAAGGTGAGGAAGAAAGGATAGATCACCTAGAACCTCTTCCGGCTCCCCCTATCTCGACCGCCCCATCATCTGTCTCCATGGCCATTGTCGCCACGTCCTCATCAGTAGTAGATATCTCAGTCCATCTTGCCCCTTCACCTCCGGCTGAGCCCGTAATAGTGATTGACTCCTCCTCCGCTATGACTACTCCTCTTTCCTTTGCCACCATGTCACCCACCATATCACTCCCATTAGCCACAGTAACAGCACCAATACCCACTCCCACATTGCCTAAGGCTTTCTCAAAACACATGCAAAATCTCCCTTTCGAGCTCTCCCAAATCTTTATAGACCCCACCCTTCAGGCTACCTTAGCGTAAGTCCTCGCTACTGTCGCACCCTCACAACCTCCCACAGGACCACCAGCAATGGAGGCCACGATGTTGATCTTCGAAGAATTGGAGGGGTGGGAGCAATAAGCCTCAAAGCCAATTGAAGAGGAGGCCGACAAGTACCATGAACACCCAGAGTATGAACATCGACAAATTGACAGGATGTCCTACAAAGAGGGAGGAATAGGCTCTTCCAAGAGCGGTGACGAGGAGGACACCGGTGGTAGAGTCATCATGCAAACTTTCGATGATGATATTGAAGAAGAAATGGACATGCAGCAAAACATGATGAAGAAGAGACAAAAAGGTCACCACCCAGGAAGGAACAGGAGGGAAACATGATAGCAAAAAAGTTAGAAATCCCTACAAGGGAAAAACAACTGGATATTGTGCCACCACCTCCTAGAGAAGAAGAAGATATAGAAGAAGACAAGCCCGAGGAGTACATGCACAAGGATGAATAGATTGAAGAAATAAAGGAGAAAGAAATTGAGACAGAAGGAAGTCCCCAAGGGAAATTGATTACTAAACCTCTCGTCAAATGCCTCACATTTATCCAATATTTTGATGAGGAAGAGGGAGACAACACCAAAATGAAAGGTACACAAATGGAAGTCTGAACAGAGGAGGGTGAAGGTAATCAAGAGTCACCAAAAGGAAAGTATCGCATGCCTGAATGGCTAGAGAGGTAGCTTGAGAAGAAAAATCCTGCTCCTAAGGATCAGAGAGCGAGGCTAGAGGCTATCCTAGCTCGAGCACAAATTTCAACCAGAAAGGAGAAGAAGCCTAAAGTTAGATTCAAGGTAAGAATGGATGCTTCTGGGTCCCAAACCACATAGATAGCAACACCCATGGTAGGCCAGGAGGGTGTAAGCTATAATGATTCCACCATTAATTTGGGGACTACTACCAGAGAGCAAAAGGTGGGACATCTTGAAGAGTCAGTGGCTACAGTGGTGCACCTGATAAAACAAGACAAGATCTCAAAGGATGAACTTAAAGTACAGGTGGCTGCCATGATGGATTACATCGAGCAATGGCCTTTAGTGGATGACATGCCTACCACATCTGCAACTCCACCCCAACTGCTGTCCAAAGAACAAATTGATAAATTAGAAAAGAGAAAGAACTTGGACAAGACTATAGAGAGCTGGTTCTGACAAGTCTTGTATGTCAGGAACATGGGTATTAGCTAGGCTATTTGGATAGCCAACAAGTTCTTGGATCTGTAGCAATCTCTGGAGAGTATGAAGAAGCTCTGCACCGACTTACCTACAACATATGGTTCCACCTATCCAAAGATTGAGGCCATCCTCCAGTTACCAAAGGCCACATGGGAAAAGGAGCTTGTATTTAAAAGAGATTATCACTGGTTGGTGGACATGTGGAGGTGAGATTTCGATAACAGAAGGGAAAGGTTGAAACAAATAATGGATAAAGTGGATCCAGACATCGAATGGATCAAGGAAATTAGGGTGAACTATGCTCGATATCTAAAGTTGATGATAGAATATGACATGCCCACAGTGCAGATGGATCCAGAGAAGATAAAGCCTTATTTTCATAAGAAGATGGAGGATGGGATGTCTAATGAGATAACAATGGAATTCATGAGTTTCGTTGCCCATTCCTTTACCCAGTCGGAGTTGTTCAGGGATCAAGCTGTAAAGTATGATGAAGATTGGAAGAAGCTTGAGGATAATGCAAAAGAATGGAGTTACCAGATGCTACGGTCTGATATTATTCAGGTGGACAAGCTCCAGCCGGTCATTCTAAAATTTATGGAATATGCAGCTTTGAAGAATCAGGAGGGCAACCCTATTATCAATGAAGAGCTCCTAAAGGAATAGCTACAACAAAAGAGCAGCCAACAAAAGACAAAATGCTACAGTGTTGTCACTAAAGGACAAAATAGGGAAAAGACAAGAATGTAATTTTAAATTGTAATATATTTAGGGGTAAGTGAAACCCTATTTTTTAGTGAATTTTGGCCACACAATGAAAAAAAATCTTGGCCATTCATTTATCTTTTTGAACACTATAAATAGGGGGTTTCCTCTCATTTCCAAAGAGAGTTAAGTTGTAAAGACATGCTGCTGAAATTTATAATGAAAATATATTGACTTGGTGTATTTTTTGATTTCTCCACATGTTTCATGGTTCAATCTCCATTGTTAAATGCTTTAGTTAGATTTATATTGTTGTTTTAGTTAGATTCAAAGTGCTTAGATAGACTTTAGTCATGTTCTATTATTATAGAAATTTCTACTGTGTTGATGCCTTCTAGCCCATACTTTTTGTTGTTTGCTACTGGTGAATGGCCTTGCAAAGTTAGCATGGGCTGAAATTTAAAGCTGCTCTTTAAATATTTATCTTTATTAATGCATGTAAATGGTGGATGAATGGTAAAATATTTGCAAACCTTTGAAGATAGCACATATTTCACGATACTGTATATTTCTTGGTTAAGTGGAATTATGTTTAAAGGGAGTTGTACATAGCAGAACCTCCATGATCACTGTTCACAGTGAGTTGCAAATCTAGGAACCTTCTCTCTTCCTTGCTCTTTTCCCTTTCCTTAAGAAGCAGTCCGTGCCAAGGTTCATTACACATTGTAAAGCCAAACTTAAAGAAAACATTAAATTTTTAGATTGTTGTTTGAACCTACATTAAATGACATCGTGCTCCCACTTCAAGGACTTCAAAATTTTAGATCTATTATGCATCCAGCTACGTAAGTCCGCCCCTTGACTATCAACAAAATCACATCAAATATCAACTGAGGAATTCCATGCAAGTCATGACTTGACACCCAAGAGACCTTGGGGATATTTTCAGCCACTTGCTGCTAGAAGATTTCCTTTCAAGAGAGGTAGTGCACATACGTATTACCTATGTTGATAAATTGTGTAAAAACACCCATCAAAAGTGACTACCAACTGCACCTAGTGTCCCTACACCTAAGCTACCACCATCATCACCACCACCGCTACCATCATCACCACCCCTACCACCACCCTCAACACCATTGCCATCCCCTCCATCCCCAATATCAGTCTCCTCTTCTCCATCCCCCCTCTGTCTCAGTGCCTAAGGCAGTGCCCTGTCATCATCATCAACTAGTGAAAATGGCTTATCAGGACTAGATAACCTTGGAAAGGGATGTGTGCAGAAATACTCAGAATAATCCTTTGTCATCCCTGCATTTGCAACCTGTGGAGCATAATTCACACACATGGTGCCAATGTATAATACTTGATACAAGCAGAATCATAAGACAAGAAAGGCCCCCACTCTGGCACATCCTGTTGTCGTTCTGAATAACTGACAACCACCTAAGGCATCACCTGAACTCATCCAAAATGATGACAAACCCACAGATACAAATATCTATTGAGTATAGAATGTGTTCATCCCATCAAGTATCACGATAGGAGCATGTAGGGAATTTCCACCTGATCCTCTGGCGACACCTCACCATCCAAGTAAGGGTGCCATGTCACAGTCTCCAAAACATCTAGGACATGTCTCCAATAATCTAATTTTCCAATCTTATGTTGGACACACGGACCGGTGTAGCTGAACACATAAGGTCTACCCGCCGATCGATGTCTATCTCCCACTGGCTGAGTGATCGCTATATGCTCCCATGCCCATATCTAGAACAACGTATCTCCAGAAGAGAGGCTTGTTGCCCCACAATAAATACCCTAGTGCAAATCATGATACAAATGGGCTAACATAAAAGAACCCTGTGCATATATGGTCCCCTCCAACATCATACGCTCCAATACCCAACCCCAGCCCACTAATAATCCCTTGGACCTGTGGTCAGGATAAAGGAATCTGCCAACAAACATGGACAAAACACATGCTAGAGGATCATATCTCCCGATCATCTCCCGCCAGGGAACCCAACAGCCTAAAACATGATCATCTCAAAAAATCCTACGAAAGGCATTGGTCTCACCTTGCTCTACTTTGTCATACACAACTATCTCGCCAACCACTAGAATCTGCAAGTTACAATACACATCCTTGGGAGTAACAGCCATCTCCCCAATAGCCAGATGAAAGGTGTTGTGGTCACTATGGCACCTCTTCGCCAAAGTAGTCAGAAAATCCCTATTAATCCTATACTGAGGTATATCTAACAATTATGTCAAACTACAATGCGCAATAATATCTAAATCATCCTGTGTCAACTGACGAATCATATCCCACGTCTTTAGGAAATGCTCCCAAGACTAGAGAACATCAAGGTCCTAATCATATCATGACAAACAAATCAGCATTACATCAAGCAAATCAAGTTCAATCAAGATCATCAATCAATCACATCAGGTTCAATGAAGATCACTGTAGACACCTAAAAATGACCTAGGCTTGCAAGCTTCATTTTTACGACTTTCGTCCTAGCATAATTATGACATTTAATTATGTCCTTGGTCCACATTCGACTATTGATTAAATAATTCATAATTATTTAATTAATTCATGTATTTGTATTCTTCATGGTTATTAAATAAATAAATTATATTTATTTATTAAATACGTCATTAATTGTCTAAGTCTTTCCTTAATTAAATAATTTTTTTAATTTATTGAATTCCCCTTTGTCATATATTTCTTCCTCATTATTAAATAAATAAGTTTTATTTATTTATTTAATATGTCACTAATTGTCTTAATTAAATGAATTGATTAATTTATTTAATTAATTAATCTTATCTGCTAAATTAAATAATTATCTTTAATTATTTAATTGTCAAAATTAATATTCCTCTCATTTTAAATAAATTAAAATATTTAAAATGTCATCTCATTATTAACTGTCGGTCCATTTTGGTAAATAGTCTGAAAAAGATTATTTATTTGTCTCATAAAATCCATAATTTGAATTAATTTAATTCAAAATGGTAACTAATCTTCCAAAAATCAAGTAATCGGGTAGATTCTTGATTTTCCAAATCTTATCTTCAGTTCAAATCTTATCTTCTTGATTTTTTGAATCTCGCAAATCAAACAATCTTTATCTTCTTGATTTTCGAAAATCTTTATTTTCTAATTAATTTGTCTCATTTATTCTCCACTATCGATCCATTTATCTAAGATATTATTTTGATCGTTCGATTAATGAATTTTCTCTAACCCTAATTAGGGATTCTCAGATTTAATCTGAACCTCTCATTCTAGGTCTTTCTTAGAATTTAATCTCATCCGTCCACTCAAAATTATTTTTTCTATAAAAGACAATTTTGCTCATACTTTCGAGATCATGTCATTTTTGAATTTAGGCATTATAGTCATTTTAGCATTGGTAATTATTATTTCATTTAGCATATTGTCATAGACATAGGCATTATTCTATCAAATCCTTCAACATTTGCATAGGGCTTAGACATTACTTTAGGTTGCTCATTTGAGATCTGAGGGCCTCATCCGATTTGCTGCAAACTAGAAGGTGTAACAAAGGTGAACCATGAAAGATGAATATTTTTGGTAACATTGTTCCTTTTATTTTCATGTTTATTTCCTTTGTGCTTTGTTACTTCATGGATTTTTGATGTTTATTATTTAATAAGCTAACCACCATCCAATTTTCCATAGATACATTTGGTGAACCCAACGTGAACACGACTCTGTTATTTTCTTTTATTTCCATACGGTTTTATGTTTTCTTTTGTTTTTGAAGGTACAGGTACGGAGCGACACAACCATTTTTTTAAAATCGCGACGCATTTGATGCGTCACGATGCATTCGCCAACACAAAAGCCGCAATCACTCTGATAAGCCGCAATCGATATCTTGAACGATGCATCTACTCTGTCGTGCCGCATTCGAAGTCCTGAACGACGCATCTGCTCTGTCATGCCGCATTTGACTGGTAAAAATTTTCTTTCATTTTTGGCATTCTGATTTTTGGATTTAGGGTTTTTTGGTTGTTGGTTTCTTTCTGGTTTTTCTGGTCCTTTGATTTCTTGGTTTTTCATTTCTGCATGTTAGCTAGCTTAGGGTTTTCTGTTACTAATCTCTGTTTGCAACGTGTGGCGGTTACTATTCATGTGTCGAAGATCATTTAATAAAGAAACTACTAATCTTTTGTCTGCAGATTCGAATGTCGAAGACGGAATAAAGCAAACATTGTCCTTGTTTTTCATAGATTAGCAAACATTTAACTTTGGTGCACATAAAAAGAACATTCATGTCTTCTTTGCTTGATTGTGTTTGCAAGATGGTAGGTGAGTATGCTCTCACTTGGTGAAAACCTCGTGATCAGAAAACCAAAACCATTTTTATTTGTTATTACCCTGACTTGGTATATCGGAGTATCCTCTCCCCTCGTGCTTTTGGGCGATCTTGGGTGTAAGAGAAATGGTTACCAACTCTAGAAATTGGGCCTGCCTGGGGATTTCATCACCCCAATGCGACTCAAACCAGCAATGGAGCTAAAGCCAAGCTACCCCCGATCGGTATATAAATCTAAAACTTAAGGGAAAACCTAAGATTGCTTGTGCGGATGTGTCATACAGATGGAGTTGTACTCCCTTAAACCCTGTTGAGCTTAACCTCTTCAGGCTGGAGTGCCACTTTAATGATGATTAATCTTTTGCCTCATGTATGGCCACTCAAACGGGGGTCCCTAACTAAAAACTCTTGTATAGAAAGCCAAAATCATTCTATTTGCTAGCACAACACTGGTCGGTGTGAAGGCATCCACACTTTCATAGTTTGTAGTAGATGTGATCAGCTCGCCATGGGAGTTTCATGGGGGTTGGAAGCTTGGTTGGCCTGAGAAGAGAGTGCACTATAAGGGGGAGCCCGTGCAGCCAAGCTTCTGAATTCACACGCTACAGATATGCAGTTGGGGAAACCCGCGTGGAATCTAGCAAATACTGTCATGGCCTAACATAGGATTGTGCTTATCTGATGTGTGTTTGGTTACTTTTCAAAACACTATGTTTTTCAAGTGCTTTTTGGTTTCATCACAGCTCCAAACAAAACATTCAACACCAAACATATCAAACTTGCAATCAAAACGACAAGAAAATCAATTTGAAACAAAATTGTGTCGCATCTGTCGAACCGCAATTGATTTTCTGAACTGCAATTGCTCTGTTAAACTGTAGTTGATACTCAAAACGCCGCATCTATATGCATCACGACGCATCTAAACACTGTAGAGCCGCATGTGCAAAACTGAAATGCAACTGACTGTCATTGAGTCACATCTGATAAACCAAGTCGCACTTGTCTGTTTCCAAGTTGCATCTGCTAAACTTGAGCCGCATTCGCAAAAGCACGATGCAACTGACATCTCAAATGATGCATTTTCCTGTCACTGTTTAAAACTTCATCCAAATTCAAATCTAAAGTCTTTGTCTTGTCAATAATCTGTCAAACACTATTTCCTAGAAGATTCTGTCAGAAACCAAACTTGAAATTGCTCAAAGTCTTGACCACTAGTTTGCATTCATTGCCATAGGTTGCATCCTTCATTATTTTAGTTGCATATATTTGACATTAGGTTGTCCCTAGGTTCACATTTTTGCATCTTTAGGATTAGGTAAACCTCAGCACAACTTGCAACATCATTGTTTTCAAAAGTAGGCTCTTTTGGACTAAGTTATCAAACCCCTTTTCAGTCATTGTCCTCTTTTGTGGATGTTCCAACTCAAAAGTCTAGTTAGGAAAATTCACTAGTCATTTTGACCTTGTCACCTTGTCATTTTCAACAAAGTCCTCTAGTAACAAAAATCGAAAAGAAAGTTTGAGCTTAGAAGTACTTAGATACCCTTGTCTTACATTGCATTTTAAGTATTCACATTGCATATCCTATTCACAAAAATCCAAAACATTAGTCATCCTAGTCATCATTTTGAACTTAGATCTTGCATAATATCATCATTATTAGTTGTCATTCCCATTTGAACAATCTCATTTATGGTGGAAACCAGACTTCAAAAACAACTACAAATGGAAAACTCTCGGCAAGACCCCATGTCTACTGTTGATAATCCAAATTGGACCTTTTACGATCCATTTTCCAATTCAAACGATCCACCTCCAGTGACAACACAATCCTCATCAAACGGTAGATTTGAACTTTTCTTGCAAAGAGATAAATACGGTCAAATACTTGAGGAAAACATAGAGGCAATAGCACAAAACCCAGAGGCCTCTCACTTCGTTGAAACAATGGTCCGTCACAACAAAGACAGATTCTTGGCTATACTCTTGAGTGAAGGAGCCAAATTACCTCAAGTATTTGACATTAACATGATAAATGTGACACCTCCTGACCCTAATAACAACAACGCACATAACATTTCACATAGTGGTCAACCTCCAAACACTACGAGCAATACTTCCTTTGACACCACAACGACAGTGCATGCTACACCCAACAACCCAAACACCCCCAACACCATAAATACCACAACAAAAAATTCCACGACAGTAAATGCCATAGAGGCATCATCAAGTCACAACAATCCCCCCTTGATAGCTCCATCTACTACCATGAGTACACCTTTGACATATCCGCTCGGTGGTATTTCACAAAATCCTTTGGGAGGGGCAAGGGACGCATTTTTATCCAAGGACAACAACCAAATGTTAACACGACAACACAGTCACATGTCATTGCCTCCCAAGGTACAAATACAAACCTTCCCCTTGTGCAAACCCAACAATTCACACAAGGTGGCCAAATAACGCAACCCATGGCACCATTAACACATCATAATATTCATGGTCATCACATTCCCCAAATAACGACACATGACTAGGGGACACATCCCAACCTACTCATCTAACGTTCATACTCACCAACATGCACCCAATCATAACTTTCAATATCAACAACACGTCAATCCACACGCGTCATACATACCACAACAATCCACATCACCACAATACACCAATATTCACGCACAACAAACAGGGACCTATGGTGTACCAGGAAATCCAATGTATGGAAACATAAATGAACTGTTGTGGATGCCCTCCAAACAAGGATGATGGGTTTAGAAAAAACTATTCAAAACCTTAACATTTCAGGCTAGAAATGGGAAATATCATATGACCTAAATGTATACCCATTCGACATGAGCATATACATGCCTCCATTTCCTCCAAGATATGTGTCACCAAATTTTACAAAATACAAAGGCAAGACAAACCCATTGAACATGTTCACGAATTCACAACCAATTGAATGGACATCGCTTATGAACAAACATACTTGATGAGACTTTTTTCTAAAAGTCTGGCGGGTCAAGCCCTTGAATGGTTTTCCACACAAAAGGATATCCAGACATGGGATGAACTTAAACAAAAATTCATCAAAAACTACACATACAACATTGACATGGACACCTCCATCACTAGCTTGTGCAATCTCACGCAAGAGGATGCTGGAGAGACATTTATCCCATTTTTTCAAAAATGGAGAAGCCTTGCTAGTCGATGTCACATTGACATCCCCGAAAGGGAGAAATTTGACATGTTTGTCCAAACACTTTTGGGGCCTTTAAAATATGCATTGCAAATACATTGTTGCACAAACTTCACAGATTTAGTCAAAAAAGGGGTCCAGATTGAGAAAGCCCTTATCGCAAAGGGATAATTGCGATATGGTTCCAAAAACACAAATGTGAATCCAACCACCGACAAGAATAAATACTGGATAAAAAATAAGCACATTACAAATGACGGTGTTGTTGACACCAAGACTGCAAATGTTGTGGGTCCTGTACTGGCCCTAAAAGGGGTTCAACAACAACACCAACCAACAACGACATCGACACCCCCTCCTAATGTCCCTTTCAACAATCAGAATAGTCAAAATAACCAGGGACAATACCGTCAGACGAGACAATTTCCCAAAGGTCGCGCATACACTCCTTTGGGTGAACCCATTGAAGAAGTCCTTAAGAAATGTATCCAGAATGGGGTCATTACACTCCAAGAACCAAAACCGTATGATCTAGGACAATTCAAACCAGCATGGTGGAATGGCAATTCATTTTGTGAATACCATCGAGGAAAAGGACATACAACCTCTAACTATCGACAATTGAAAAACCTAATACAAGATCTCATCGAGAGTCATGTCATTGAAGTAGGTGGATCTTGGTTTTCCTCCAATTCAGATCATACTATCCATAAGAATCCACTGCAGGACCATGGTTCTCATAATGCTTCCACATCAGGACCACAGATGCACAATAATCAAGCTAACTTCGCCCAAGTCAAGTACGACTATTCTAGTGGACCTATTATAAACAATGTCCACACTGATAATGAATACATCAATACCATTACTGTCAGGAGAGCACCCCAATGTAATGCTACTACTTGCAGTGGCAAAGTCACTATAGCTAGTCCACCTACCGCTAGACAAGCCAAAATCACCATACCGGGCCCATCTGCTAAACATTCACAACCTGTCCCGACCACAAAGCAATGGAAACCCAAAAGTCAGTTCAACCTTATTGACCAGCTAGGAAAGACTCCCGCACAAATCTCTATACTTGAGCTGCTTCGCATATCCCCCGCACACAAAGAAATCCTGGATAAAACCTTGCTTGAGTCGTCGGTCCCCAAGGACATCAATGTCAATCAATTTGAAACCATGGTGGGATATCTCACTACGCCTCACCACGTCACCTTCTTGGATCAAGATTACTCATCACGTAAAACCAACCACAATGATGCATTGCACATAGAAACTTTTGTCCACAAGCACAAAGTTAGATGGGTTTTAGTAGATGGCGGAGTAGGATTGAATATATGCTCCCTCAAACTAATTAAGGCTCTAGGGTTCTCTGATGCATGCGTAGACCCAACAAAGAGTATAGTGATCAAAGCATACAATGATGAGGAATGCTCTTCATGGGGCGTTATCTCTCTCCCTATCAGAGTGGGACTGGTCATTGTGGACACAACCTACTAGGTCCTGGATTTGGAACTACCATATAACATCTTATTAGGCTTTCCATGGATTCATGCCTTAAAAGTCGTTCCGTCCACATATCACCAATGCCTGAAATTTCCATTTGACGGCATGGAAATAACCATATATGGAGACCCCGACCCTTTCCAATATTGTACAAACTTAAGGGGTATCTCTAAAAATTGAGTACCTATTAACCGAGAAGCACTGGGCTCCTCGTCATCCAAATATATCAACCCATCCACACTCACGCCATCTTCCACATCCGCTCTATCCACATCTTCTGCCATACCACCACCTTCCACTAGCCCTAAGACTGAATCCACTATCAAAATCCAGGACCTCGACTGCGGAGAATTCAAACTGCACACAACATACAACATAACAACAATGCCCAGGTCTCCAAAGGACTATGGTCGGCCATGTTTCAGAATGGAACCTCAGGAAATTTTCAAAGTTCCACCGAAAATAGTTTTTATCAAGTGGGGAGACATGAGTAAGGAAGACCTTACTGACATTATAGGCTAGATCTATAAGGATACTGTCACACTACCCCCGTTACCAATTCAAAGATATGGCAAAGGTTATGACATCATGAAGGCTAAAGGTTACGATGGTACTAGTGGCCTAGGAAGAAATAAAACTGGCTGAAGGGAACCCATAGAAACTTTTCAAATTCTGAAATATCTTGGATTAGGTTTTGGATCATCCAACAATGACAATCGACGTACCTCTGGACTTTCAAATGAGAAAGTACATGCTTCGGATAGTTTTGAGACTACTAGGGAAACCCTCACCAAAACGGACTCCGAAGAGTGGGAATTTGGCTCAGAACGATCCCTAAGTGACTGTTGTCTTGATGATTTGTTTGTCGAACCAGGGGAATTGACCTCTGAACAATGATTTTGGCAAACATTCAAAATTGAACTGGCACCAAATAGTCAACGTACCATTATCACTTCCCATGACATCCAACACCCCTCATCTGAACCCCCTCAGTCCAACCCATCTGAAGTATCAGACGACATTGACAATCAGGGCTCTAAAACCTTCACTCCTTATTTTGACAACGAATATGACACTAGTGAAGGAGAATATTGGATAGAATCCAATGTCGAGTTGGATGATGATAATCTCATCTACAACATCATTGAATACGTTTGTATGTTGTCTGCATCCTCACCTCCATTCACCAGCATTGATGATGGCATTTCCTTAGTTCACCCTGAACTAGTCGATTGGGACTAACAAAGACTGCCAGTTCTGGATACATTCCAGAATGATGAGGCAATTGTTGAATTTATGGGATTATGAGAAGGCATACCCAGTGGGGACCACAAATCAGGATTTTCCATTGATTTAGATTGCACCGCATACTTCGGCGAGACTGTTTAGTCCTCTAGTCGCAAAAGTTAAAATAAGAATAAAACAAAAAGTGAAACGTCTCTAGGTGAAAATTGAAAGGCACCTCTTGACGATAAAATAGTAAAAATAAAGGACATATCTGCGGGTGAAAACCTCTCTGAGGCACCCAAAGATGGAGGACTAGAATTTCTCCCTGTGCAAAAGGAGAAATTGACCATGCTTATTGAAGACACAATAGAGGATAACATATCAACTACAGAAGATCCCAAGATGGTCTTTTTTGCCGCATCATTAACTGAAGATGAGATATCATAATTTCATAAATTCTTTGCAGAGCAAAAAATCAACTTCGCATGGTCCTATGCTGACATGCCAGGATTGGACCCAGAATTAGCTCTACACCATCTCCCGCTATTACCTAATGCCAAACCAGTCAAGCAGAAGTTGCACAAAATGCACCCTCAAGTTGCTCTATTGGTCAAGGCTGAGTTAAAGAAATTACTGGACGCTGGATTCATATAGTCTATAGATTACGCTGAATGGATTTCCAACCTAGTGTCGGTGACAAAGCCAAATGGGCTGATCCGCGTATGTACAGACTTTCGAGACCTAAATAAAGCATGCCCGAAGGATGACTTTCCTTTGCCAAACATTGACATCATAGTTGACCTAACTACGGGATATGAGATGCTATCCCTCATGGATGGTTTCTCTGACTATAATTAAATTCGCATTGCTCCTGAAGACCAGCACAAAATAACATTTACTTGCCCATGGGGTACCTATTGTTGGAATGTCATGCCATTCGGTCTCAAAAATGCAGGTGCCACATACCAAAGGGCTATGACCACAATCTTCTATGACATGATGCACAAAATAATGGAAGATTATGTAGATGACCTATTGGAAAAATTAGCAACCAGGAAACATCATCTCAAGGTACTCGACACAATTTTCAAGAGACTTGAAGAGTACAAAGTCTTACTAAATCCTAAGAAGTGTGTTTTTAGGGTCACATCAGGAAAACTCCTAGGATACATAGTTTCCCAAAGAGGTATAGAGGTTGATCTAGCAAAGGTCAAAGCCATCATAGACATGCCTCCAACCAAAGGAATCAGTGAACTAAGAACTTCACAAGGCAGAGTACAATCTATTCGGCATTTTATAGCCCAATTAGCAGATAAGTGTCACCAATTCCAGTATCAGTTGTGCAAGGGTATCCCCTATGTATGGACAGATAAATGTCAAGAAGTCTTTCAACAAATCAAAGATTACCTACTGTCAACACCAGTCCTCATGCCTCCAATTCATGGCAAACCATTGATCCTATACATCTCAACTACTAGTTCAGTACTGGGGGCATTACTGGCATAGAATGATCATGAAGGAAAAGAACAAGCCATCTATTACATCAGCCGCACACTAATAGGGTATGAGTTGAACTATACACACATTGAACGTGCATATCTTGCTATTTTCTTTGCATCCCAGAAATTAAGACACTATATGCTCAGTCACCAGACACAGCTAGTTGCCAAGATTGATCCACTAAAATACCTCTTAAGTCGGGCGGCATTAACAGGTTGGTTGGCAAAATGGGTCATGATACTAAGTGAGTATGACATACAATATGTCAAGCGTAAGGCAATAAAAGGACAGGTAATAGTAGATCAGCTGGAAGATGCACCGATTCAAGTCACTCATCCACTAGTAACTAATTTTTTCGATGAGTCCATTTTTCATGCGGAACCAGCGGTACCATGGAAGCTATATTTTGATGGTTCTCATACTAGTCATGGCTCAGGCGCTGGAGTCTTGTTTATCACTCCACCAGGGGATTCAATTCCTAGGGCATTCCAGATAACTTTCCCCTATACAAATAACATTTCTGAATATGAAGCACTAGTCACAGGTCGCAAAATGACAATTAAATGGAAAATCCAAACATTTCTTGTATTCGGGGATTCCCAGCTCATTATCAACCAAGTGAATGATGACTATGAAAAAAAGGATGAGAAGTTGCTTCCCTACAAGAGGATGGTGGATATTTTCCTAACATACTTCAAATTGATTGCTTTTGAACAAATCCCCAAGACACAGAATAAGGCAGCTGATGCAATGGCTACTATTGGTTCTCTTTTGGACATCCCCCAAAATGTGTCACAATTTGAGTTCTTAGCAGAACAACTTTTAATCCCAGCATATGATATCCCAGAATCAGAAATGGTTTGTGAACTTGTTGGTCCCAACTCTCCTTGGTATCAGGATATTTACGACTACTTAAAATCTCAAACCCTTCCATTGAACCTGTCTAATAACCAAAGGAAGTCCTTCATCCAAAAATCTGCAAAGTATGCTATAATCAGTGACACCCTATACTGCCATAGTTTTGATGACACCCTCCTTAGATGTCTCGACACCAACAAAGTGCATACGACCTTAAGCGAAGTGCACGACAGTATATGCAGATCTCATTCGAGTGGTCTTACTCTAGCTAAGAAAGTAACAAGACTTGGGTATTATTGGCCAACAATTGAAAAGGATGTAATTGAATATGTGAGGACTTGTTGCAAATGTCAGATTCACAGCGACTTGATTCATGCTCCAGCACAAGAACTTCAACCAATCACTTCTCCTTGGCCCTTCGCTCAATGGGAACTCGACCTCATGGGTAAGATCTATCCAACCTCATCCAATGGCCATAAATTCATTATCACCGCCACTGAGTATTTTACAAAGTGGATTGAAGCCATCCCATTGACATATATTACCGGCAAACAAATATCGAAGTTCATCCTTAACTACATCATTTTACGGTATGGCCTTCCATAGTCCATCATCACTTACAACGGACGTCCGTTTAAAAAATAAGACGTTCGGGAGTTATGTGATCGATTTCACATTCAACACCATTTTTCATCTCCATACTACCCACAAGGAAATGACCAAGCTGAGGTGTCCAATAAAACTATTGTCAAAATTCTCAAAAAGACTATCAATGACGCTGGTCGTGACTGACACATACAACTCAGCCCTGCTCTGTGGGCTTACCGAACTAGCATTCGTACACGTACAGGAGCCACTCCATTTTCCCTAGTCTTTGGCATTGAGGCCATCTTACCCATTGAGGTCGAAATTCCTTCGTTACGGGTCTCCTTGAAGGGTCTAACTAATGAAGAGGAGTATCGATAGTCACGCTTACACGAGCTAGAAATGCTGGAAGAAATAAGGCAAAATTCACTTAACCATCTCCAAGAATATCATAACCATCTTTGTCGTAGCTACAATAAGAAGGTTATGGTCAGACAGTTTGACATTGGCGACCTAGTTCTCATGCAAAACCCCAAGAACCAAGCTGACAGAGAAAAGCCAAGAAATTTTGAACCAAACTGGTTGGGTCCCTACATTATCATATCTTCTTTCAGTTCTGGAGCTTATCAGCTGGTCACACTAGATGGAGAACAACTGATAGAGCCCATCAACAGTTTACATCTCTGAAGGTTCTACGCATAGCATCAGAGGACTGAGTTGGAAACCGTAAAATACAAAAAAAAATTTGAAAAATGATAAAAAATTTGTCACCCTGATGAAAACCAGGCAAACAGGTGTCTTGGTGATACCAAAAAAAATAAAAATAAATAAAAAGTAAAAAAGTCAAGAAAATAGTAAAGAGAAAAATGATTCGTTCAGTAATGAAAACCTGGCAAACAGGCGCTTTGGACAGGTACCATGGTGAAAATCTAGCAAACAGGCGCCATGTGTAGTCAATCATTGCTCTGCCATCTACTGTCACTTTGTCTTCCTTGGCTTAAGATGAAAGGTATTATCACCATTATTATGCAAATCGCCACCATATTCTACCCTACCTATCATAGTGGATAAACGATTGACATCAAGTCCTGATGACTGTCCATCTAGTAAACCAGCAGCATCTCATCCATGTTCCCTTAAAAATGGTTGTCTTGGACCTGACTGGGGGAAAATTTTTATCATGAAACTGTAGTGGATGTCGCACATGATCTTGACAATTGGCAAAAAGTCCTGAAAAAAGAAAAAAAGCATCACAAAAAGTCCTGAAAAAAGACAAAAAAACATCGCAAAAAGTCCTAAAAAAGACAAAAACATCATAAAATGTCCGAAAAAAAGACCTAAAAATCATAAAACATCCTGAAGAAAACCACAAACAAAAACATCAGACGGCTCGAAGAACGCAAACACATTGTTATCTCTTTTCATAGTAAGTCATATCAGTTAGTCTTTGTCATTTGTCCAAACTACGTTGTCTCTGCGCATTTGCTACGTAGGCAAGACTCACATTTGAGTCCCCAAGACATTAGGTTAGTCCATTTAGGTTTGTCGGAATAAAATCATGATTCAAACTTCTATTTTTTGGACAAAGTCATTGGTTGTGTCGAACTACGAGGTCTCTAAGTGAATGACGTAGGCAAGGCCATCTGTCGATGAGCCCTCGAGGCCGCACTAGGTTAGTCAATTAGGGTTCATGACACTACACTGGCACACACATCAAAATTCTTCAATCATTTTCCAAATAGGAAAACTCCTAAAAATAAAGTAAAACAATCATTCCTTCAGCATGACAATCTCATCAACAAGTCAGTCATATCATCATGACCAAATCGGCATATAGTCAAACATAAGTCAAACCTAGTCAAAGCAGGTCAAATCATCATAACCTATCAAACTATCAACTTTAGGCTAATCTTCAGATGTGTCCTTCTAAAAGATAACCTCTATCATTCATGCCTTAGGATGTGTCCTTCCTAGGCATCGTCACTATCATTCGGCATTTCGAGGGATCCTCTTGGCATCTAGGGATCGCTCCTCTTAAAATAAATTTTCTTCAGATGTGTCCTTCTGAAGAACCAACTATGTCATTTATGCCTCAGGATGTGTCCTTCCTAGGCATTGTTATCATCACCGTCACATGGAATTTGAAGATTAATTCTCTGGGCATTCATATTATTTAGGATGTGTTCTTCCTGAATTTGGAAAATTTAGACATTTGTCGTTTGACTAGCATCAAAGCTTTAATACTCGGACATCTCATCATCATTAAACCTGACATCTTGACATCAGAACAATGGATATTCAGACACACTTGGAAAACACTTGACAATTGTCTTTTAGTTTTTATCATGATATTAGTTTTTCAGCAAGGTACCACTAAGCAGGATTTAGAGAAGCAACAACGTATCATGACGATTGACACGCATGACTACTAGTTTCTCAACGAGGTCTTGACTTTGGGATTTAGAAAAACAATGACATATCATGGTAAGGGCTCTATTTTTTTTGTATTTTGACAATCATGCTGCTAGTTTCTCAAGGATGTCCTGGAAACAAGATTTAGAGAAGCAACAACGTTTCATGATTTGTCCTTGTCTTTTTCTGTATGTGACTACTTGTCTTACGTGATGGCACAACCTTGCACACCTTGATCTAGGTCATATCATGGTGTTTCTTGGCCATTACGATAGTCTGCCCAATGATGATTAAGAGCAATAAATACTAATGTCCTATGGTAAAGTTTTGAAGGATTTGGTCTAGGAATTAACATGCATTTTCATTAGTCTAGTCATCTCCTCTTCCTCGGTCTGGTCATCTTCTCTCATCAGTCTCATCATCTTCTCTCGTCCATCTCACGATGATATCCTGTGACATCCAAAAACATAAGTGCATACATGATCATATAAACATTGCATTAGGTCCATACATACAACATCCATAGCATCAAATCATATACATAATCACAAACATTGCATTAAAATAATCATCAACATCACATCTGTTACTAAAATACATTATACACATCATTATCATTACCATTCATATAAATAAGTATTGCATCATCATGGCATTAACATCACAAATAAGCATCATAGGACATACATGCTACATCATAAATCAACATCATACATCATACATATCATAAAGCATTAAATCAAAGAACATCACATAACACATGTAGGCCACATCAAAACTGCATCATCATATAGTATCATCTCAAAAATTTACAATGTCATAGGATAAAGTCATGGGATATCCCAAAAATGGAGCTCGCAGGCTCAATAATATACATAGTGCGTCATAATAACAAAATGCCCCTATGGTAGACTCTCATCATCCCCTCATGGTGAAGAATGTGGCGGTGGCAACTCTATCACTGGTACTAAAATAATAGGACTTGTCACAACCTCTACCTATGCCACTGGTGGAGCTATGAAGGACGGTGTCATCTCAATGGTATAAAGCATATGTGATGTCACTACAGCTAGACTCTAAGAAGTAGAGGGATCAACCATTGGTGGCTGTACCTGTCCTGACCTCTGCACTAAACCAGTCAACCCATGACTATGCCCCAAATGGTGACTCGGGGTGTGCCTGCATGAATGATGTGACCTGTGCCCTGAAGTGTGCCCTGTCGAGGTAGACCCTCTGACACTAGTCTGACTCCTACTGCCACTGGCACTGCCTGATCTGTGGCCACTGCCTATCCTCGAATGTGACTGCGACAAAGTAGGATCCCGTCACTCTGGTGGCACTGCCTACTCATACAAAGTCCTGTACTACCCCAGTCTCCTGCTCACCCTGGCCAACTCCTGGGCCATATCCCCCATGGGTCCTGTACATAAAGCCGTGAACTGTGTACACCACTGGGTTGAATCCTGCTGGTGGATCACCTCCAGCGTTGACTGCAATGACCTGAACTGTGTCATGCTAGCATCCAATCTCTGCTGTAGGTCCACCACCCTTTGATCTACTGTGGCATCCTAGGGAAATCCTGAGGAGGACGGTATCTCCTCCTCTCCCTCCACCATACACCATCGGAGGAGTCTCTTGGCCTCATCCATGGCATCGTCCTCATCGTCATCATCCTCTGCCACCTCCTCCTCCTAACCTACCACCTCCACCTCCTCCTCCTCCTCCTGACCTACCACATCCACCTCCTCCTCCTAACCTCCCACCTCCACATCCTCCTCCTCCTGACCTCCCACCGCCACCCCCTCCTCCTGCCTCTCCACCTCTGCCACATCCTCCGCTGCATCCTCTGCAACCTCCTCCCATCTCTCCTCACCTTCTCCCTCCTATCAAGGCTGCTCCTCTCTATCCCCCTCCTCGCCAACCTCAGGGATGGCATATAATGCTACTCTCGCCACTCGTGGGCACACCCTCCGGACCTGTCTCTTCCCATCCTGCCGTTTCCTCCTGCCATCTCCGCCATCGTCTCCACCTCTACCTCTGTCTCCACCCCTGCCTCCATCTCCACCCCTGCCTCTATCCCTACCTCCGTCTCCACCTCTGCCTCCATCTCCACCCCTACCTCTGTCTCTGCCTCTGCCTCTCCCCCTGCCACCTCGCCTAGCCCGTGGCACCCGTGGAATCACTAATCATCTATCTACTGGTGTTGTCCCATTAGGATCTGTCAATGGCACTAGTCTGCATGCCTACCACCATAAATCATAATCCGGTGTCGTCCCAGGATTGGCTGCTCCTCCCCTCCAACCCCAGGCCTGGGCTACTAGCCCATCAATCTACTGCTCTGCAAATGCCACTGGGATGGTTGGCCCCCATGCATACTCTCAGGATGATCTGGCATACTCTATTGTCCCCGTAGGTACACCCTGCTACTCTCTGAACTGCTTAAGTATACGCTGTAGTAAATACATCTCGATGATTAGCGATGTCTGCACTGTCCTGCCAATCAGATACCTGTACTGTCTGCAGAAGCTAAGGTGCTTGTCCTCATCGTCCCATGGCTCACAGTCTTTGTACGGCCTCCAGATAAATGTCACCATGGTGTCAATCATGTGTCGCCACCAGCCTATCTCGCCCATATGAGTATGTTGCAGGGCACCAACATAGTAATAGGCATAAGGCATACCGTTGGCCAACTATGGTCTATCAATCAGTGGATGAAATATGGATATGTGCTCCTAGGCCCATATCATCATCAGTGTGGTCCCACATGAGATGCTCTCTCCTCTCCTACAGGCAACATCATGCAGCTAATGGTAGAGTGTCCCCAGTAAGCAAGGACCCCAGGAATACATTGTCCTATCATGCCTTATACCAACTAGGACGTCTCCCCAACCAATAGGAAATCCATGTCCCCAATGGTCAGGAACCAAGATCCCCCCAATCAGAGTCGCAAGGAATGCATCAAAGCAACCATAATGATCTACTAGGAACTCCCACCTGATCTCGTAACCCTGGATGCCCAGTCCAGCACCTTGATCTTGATAGTAGGCATGAAAGGTCTGCTCGCCATGTCGCGGGTCATAGATGATCCGCTCCCCTCTGATCGGCACCCAAAGGATCTGGTAGACATCCTCCCAGGTAATCGTGGCTTCACCTGTCGGTAGGTGGAACAAGCAAGTCTCTGAATGCCACCGCTCGCACAGTGGTGTCAGTAGTCCCCTGTTCGCCCGAATGGTGGACATGAAAACAACATAGAATAATCCTAATCGCATCAGTCGTCGCCACTCTCACGGGCTCAACTGGTCAGCAAACCGAAACATCATCGGTCTGCTCTCGCGGGTATAAATCTGGGCAAGCTACCTCTGCAAAACGTCAAACAAGTCATCAGAACACTTTGAGCAAAATGGTTGATATTATCAAAATGCATCACAAGTTACGCAAACATCAAAACAAGATCCACACAAGTGAAAAGAAAATGCATCGCAGTAAACCAATTGTGTCTCAGCCAGTCAATTGCATCGTTCCACACGTCAAATGCGGTCCAGTATGGAAAATACATCTCTTTTTCATACTTGCGTCACGAATTTTATCACTTGTGTCGCATATAAGCGAATGTGTCACAGCTTAACAATTGCATCGGTCAAAACATCGAATGCGTTGCAACTTCGCGATTGCGGCATTCCAGTAGTCAAATGCAACTCGATAAGTCACATGTGTCGCACTAAATTTCAAATGCGGCGCAAACCACCGGTCTATCCTAATTTTCTTTTGCACTTGCGTCGTGATGCATCAAATGTGTCGAACGCGAAGGCGATTGCGTCGAACGCAAACGCAGTTGCGTTGCAGCGCAGATGTTGTTGGCCCTAGAAACTAAAATTTGACACGCAAAATGAAAAAATTACAAAGCAAGGCAAGGGTACTTACCACTGGCTCTGAGCCCTCTAGTCGTCTGAAGGTCCGCACGATCTCCCTGTGATGCTCTGACACTGGAATCACCATCCTCGCTGCTGTTCTTTTTCGCTTTGAGCTCTTGAATTCGCAAGGTAAATAGTAGAAATGAATTGACTTTAACCCCTTTGTCAACTTATTTATAAGGTCAAAATGACAATTTTCCTCAGGTGAGTTACTGTTGGAGGCTCATTTGACCACCTTTGACTTCCCCGTTGACTGTCTTAAACATGTCTGTATCCGAAACCGACTGCGCCATTGTTTTTTTGGTCATTAGATTGATTTATCAGGCCCTTTTACAAATTTTTCATTCACTGACTGAAAATTTGAAAAATTTCCCGAGGGGGCAATGATACTCTGTACCTTAACTGGGGCATATTCTCGACTTATTTTCTTTGTCACAATGCGACATGCTACATTATGACAAAGAGGGGCAAAATGTAGACACCTAAAAATGACCTAGGCCTGCAAACTTCATTTTTACCACTTTCGTCCTAGCATAATTATGACATTTAATTATGTCCTTGGTCCACATTCGACTATTGATTAAATAATTCATAATTATTTAATTAATTCATGTCTTTGTATTCTTCATGGTTATTAAATAAATAAATTCTATTTATTTATTAAATACGTCATTAATTGTCTAAGTCTTTCCTTAATTAAATAAATTTCTTAATTTATTTAATTCCCCTTTGTCATATATTTCTTTATGATTATTAAATAAATAAGTTTTATTTATTTATTTAATATGTCACTAATTGTCTTAATTAAATGAATTGATTAATTTATTTAATTAATTAATCTTATCTGCTAAATTAAATAATTATCTTTAATTATTTAATTGTCAAAATTAATATTCCTCTCATTTTAAATAAATTAAAATATTTAAAATGTCATCTCATTATTAACTGTCGGTCCATTTTGGTAAATAATCTGAAAAAGATTATTTATTTGTCTCATAAAATCCATAATTTGAATTAATTTAATTTAAAATGGCAACTAATCTTCCAAAAATCAAGTAATCGGGCAGATTCTTGATTTTCCAAATCTTATATTCAGTTCAAATCTTATCTTCTTGATTTTTTGAATCTCGCAAATTAGACAATCTTTATCTTCTTGATTTTCGAAAATCTTTATTTTCTAATTAATTTGTCTCATTTATTCTCCACTGTCAATCCATTTATCTAAGATATTATTTTGACCATTCGATTAATGAATTTTTCCTAACCATAATTAGGGATTCTCAAATTTAATCTGGACCTCTCATTCTAGGTCTTTCTTAGAATTTAATCTCATCCATCCACTCAAAATTGTTTTTTCTATAAAAGACAATTTTGCTCATAATTTTGGGATCACGTCATTTTTGAATTTAGGCATTATAGTCATTTTAGCATTGGTAATTATTATTTCATTTAGCATATTTTCATAGACATAGGCAATATTCTATCAAATCCTTCAACATTTGCATAGGGCTTAGACATTACTTTAGGTTGCTCATTAGAGATCTGAGGGCCTCATCCGATTTGCTGCAAACTAGAAGGTGTAACAAAGGTGAACCATGGAAGATGAAGATTTCTGGTAACATTGTTCCTTTTATTTTCATGTTTATTTCCTTTGTTCTTTGTTACTTCATGGATTTTTGATGTTTATTATTTAATAAGCTAACCACCATCCAATTTTCCATAGATACAATCACCAATCAAACAAATCATGTTCAATCAAGATCATCAGTCAATCTATCAAATTAATCATCAAATCAATCAACTAGGACAATCATCAGTGAATCTATCATCGATCCTCACCTATCATGATGTTGATACATCATCAATCCTACCATCGATCCTCACCTATTAGGAGGTCGATACATCATCAATCCTACCATCTAATCTCACCTATCATGAGGTTGATCAAGCATCAGTCTATCATCGATCCTCACCTATCATGAGTTAAATACATCATCAATCCTACCATCGATTCTCACCTATCATGAGGTCGATACATCATCAAGTTATCCTATCATTTGACTCTCACCTATCATGAGATCAAATCATCAACTATCTTATCGAACATCAATCATGCAAAGAACATCTAACAATCGAACTAAAAGTAGTCAAAAGTATCACTAAACAACACAACACAACGACTAACATGATTCATGAACATTATACAAGCCTCAATGAACATCAACAATGCAACATTTGACATAACCAAGAGGAATTTAATCAATCACACATCGTCAGATAGGAAAAACAACAAGGAAAATCATGAGGAATCATCAAAGACAAACCCTGCCAACACCCCCAAGACAACAAAAGACGCCACAAAATCAACAAAAGGTGCCATATAATTAGAAAAAGGTGCTGAAATAGGCTAAAACATGAAATAAAGGATACAAGAACCACCAAAAGACTAGCAAAAAGCGCCATGTAGGACCCAAAAAGTGCCATTTCAGGCACAAGAAGCACCAAAACTCTCATAAACACCCAAAAATGACTCCAAAACAACAAAAATACCCCCCCAAAAGTGAAAAAATGACTTTAAATGGCCTACAACACCTATCTACCAAGTTCAAAACACCAATAAAAGGTAGGAAAATGACTAAAGGAGGTTTCTCATAATGCATACCTAAGTCTAGCTACACCAGGGCAACCATGGTGAAAAACGAGCTTGAAACGATGCTTGTGATATAGAATCACCATCTTCCTCTAACTCTCCACTCTCCAAATTCTCCAAAATCACAATGTGCAAATGAATTCACTTTTCCTACTTTTTACCTTTTTAAAGGTTAATGGAGGGAATTATGGTGGGATTTATTTATTTTTTACCAAAAATGAGCTTTAACTAATCAAAACTATTAAAGGAGCGAGCTTAGAATCAAATTTTGAGATATAAATCCTTTCTGATATCAAAGTATCATTGGTTTAATGTTGGATCATCATCACATCATTGTAACATCATCACACAATCATCAAATCATCAACAAATCATCAAAATTCCAAACTTCACCGATTTATCTCTCGAGGGGGCATATATCTATCAGTACTTGAAAATCAACGTCTGGGGCATCGTCTGGGGCATGAAAAAAATTTTGGGCATCGGTATCAAATTTTTCTTTGAAGCAACGTGTAAACACATTACTTCAAAGAGGGGGAAAATGTATACACCTAAAAATCATCATGGCATTTAATTAATTAAATACTAGTTATTTAATTAATATTCGACTACGTATAAATAAATTCCCAATTTATTTATATTGTTCACCCTTTTCTAATTCTACAAATCTAAAATCATATTCTTCTAAATTAATTAAATAAACAAATTTCCCTAAGCTTATTTTATTTAATTAATCTTCACTAATCTCGATTAGGAATTCAAGCACATGTCTACAACCTTTTGTGCCACCTCACCAAGGTCACATGAAATTAAATAATTCTAATTTTTTATTAGAATTATCTTCAACCAATTTTAAAAGCACATGGCTTATTCCTCACACACTTCCACCAATTTTAAAAACACATGGTCTTTTCTTCCCACACTTGAGTCTTCCATCCAAATGGCATGTTGCCCATTGGTCAAGAGATTCTTCCATCCAAATGGCATGTTGTCTTTGGTCAAGGGGACAACATCTTGATTCTCTCAATCTCCACCATCCATTCTTCTTGTTCAAATCTGGACCGTTGATTATTTCCACTTCACTATATGCTTGGAAAAGGCTATAAATACAACCCTTTGGCATTGTATTTTGCATCCACTTTTGAATAGAGTTATCATGCAGGAATATCATTTGATCTTGGGAGCACTTTGGAGTCTTATAATTAGTTTTTACATCATGTTTTGCATCATAGTTAGATCTTAGACTAACAATTTGCTTCATAGTTGCATTTTAGATTAGCATTGTGATAGTTTGCATTTGAGCATATGTAGAATCATATATAGAATCATATAGATTACTACCATATTATCCACCACCATTTTTCCATTCATCATAATCATCATCATCCATTCATCATAGTATCCATCATCATTTCTACCATTTAGTTTCATGTAGGAATTTAATTAGATTGCATGTTAAATACTAATCTCATTTCTTAAGTGTCATTATAATAGCCTTTGTCCACATAGAAATATGAGGGCCAAAAGGTTAAAAGAATCTTTAAGAATATAGAACAATGAGACGTTCGTAAAAGATTCATTTTATTGCAATTTAGAGTAGCTTATTTGCTTTTTATCTTTAATATAAATTGTTTCATTAAGGTTTGTATTGATACTAACTTTACAAATTTCACACACACACAGCTGTTAAGAAAAAAATTCTTATCACAGAAAGCCCTTATTCGGTCCGCAAATCCTCATACCAACATATTTTCCTCAAGTTGTTTTTCAAAAACCACAACCAGAAGATGTCAACTGCAGAGAAATGCGATCTAGAATACCGGATCAACCACTAGAGAAGATAAGTCAGTTATATGCACCAGTTTTAGAGTACTGGACCAAGCTACCAACATCTACCAATATGGTGACATCAATGAAAACATATAGATAACCTACTCATTCTTCCAACACTAACAACCCCATAGGGAACTGGGAGGCGCTCTCTATCATAGCCATTTTGACATCTCTCTAGCTTCTCATCACCTTCAAGGAAGTTATCCATAAACCTCTAGTAATTGCCATTGCTTATTTTGGACACCCTTAGGCCACTGTACTAAAGACCCATCACAACGGTAATCATCTTAGGGGACACTTTAAACCCTATACTGCCAATATGAACTCTATCCTCTCTCCATGAATTGTAAAACTTAGTAGTAATGTCGTCATTAGACTGATGCATCACCATAAAGAATGGTGTCATACCAGCCTCCTCGAAGAGCTTCTAGAGCTCAATGTTCTACTGTAAAGTAACACAAGTTAACGACTCCAACCTTTTCTTGGGACCCCCCATGGAGTTACAGTGGTAGTGGTAGAAGAAATAAAAACTACCTTTCTCAACATTCAAATTAGTGGGTAAAAAATTAATAAAGAAGGCAATAATATAGTTGTTGCCACGATTTGGAAAAAAAATAGCAGACAAGACCTCCGCTAGCAGAGCACTATCATCACACAATATCCAAATAGATCTAGTAGGATCCATGATGTAAGTTGGAGGGTGGATAAATTACTGCCAAATTCTAGTAGCCCAATACGAAAACTCACAATCCATGTGAGAGTAGGTGTTGCAATCATTAATGATGAAAAGAAGGAACCAATAGTAGCCCAAACTCTAATTAAAATGATTTCTAAAATATTTTAGCTTAGGAAACACGCGGGGGCACAATGAAGAGGAGATGCATGATGGAATTAAGCCTGAAATCCTTGGCTTTAGAGGAGATAGGATCTATTGTCACATCATATAGACTTCCCTCGAGAAGTGTATCATTGATAAAATAATCCATCTCAAGAAAGAAATAAGTTAGAGAATAATTCCATAAAGGACTTATCAATACATAATAAATAGCAACATCCCAAGGTACAAGATGTTTTCCTATTAAGTCCCCCATCAATGTCAAATCATTAAAATGATAGTAGCAAGTCACAAAGGCGTATGAGGTAATGAAACCCGCCAAGGCTAACATCATCCATCCCACATCGAAATCATCCTTCCTACTACAATTATTATACCTTACACCCTGAGTTGGACCCAGGTAAGCATGCAAGGAATACAAACATGCCTACGTCACCCAAACCTATGTTTCTTTCTTACCCTTCCTTACTCTGTTTATATGTCTTTTTTTTTCATTTTCTTGATTTCTTAAATGTTTGTCATCTTATACATATGGTTTATGAAACTTATCATACCTATGATCCCTATCATGTAGATATTATAATTACATATTATGATCCCTATCATAACTACATATTTTACATCTTATTGATACTCACACTATCTTTATCTTTCCTTTAGGTCCATATTTATTCTATCACTTGTCCACATTGATTAGGCAACACTATAAACATATTTTTATGATTTATCTTCTTGCATGATCCTTATCAATAATTTATGGCTATTCTTGTTATTTTCATATCCTAGGAGCATTTTTTTGTGTATGCCTTAATGATTACCTACAAGTTATGTTCTTATGTATATTTATCACACAATGATATTTCTTATTATGTTATATGCTTTATCATTCTTATAATTTTATGTGGACTTTCCTCCAAGGATCTAGTTTCTTGAAATAAATCCTTGAGGTGGAAGTGCATCTACTTGAGATCACCTAAGTTGATATTCATAGCATGCAAAGCATTCATTTTCTCATCTATTATGTCCATTTTCTTGTCACCTTCAATTCTTAAATATAATAATATTTTTTTTACATTCTTTATCACATCTTTGATTGTCGAGGTAAGCTCTTAGAGATTTGATGTAATCATAAATGGAGGATTCAATTAAGGACTATCCAATCATGCAATAAAATGAAACAAATCATAATTAAAAAGTGGAAAGCTCAATGATACCAAACTATCTTAAAGTAGTATCATTATATATCTCACACATCTATTTCTTCTACCAAGAAAATTACGAAATCTTGATTTGTTCCACTATTTAATCATGAACTTGACATATTAAATCCTTCAAAATAAATAATACATAGCAATACAAAAGGAAGTAAATTACCCTCCATTTATAGTTCCATATGATAAAATAAATATTGATCTCAAAGCCACATAAAATAATACATGAATGAGGTCTTTTTAATGATAGAAAAAAGAGATGAAGAAAGCTTAATGGAACAATGATCCAAACCTTGTAACTTTGAAATTATAGAGGAATAAATCCAATTATCTCCAATATTTCAATCACATAATAGAAACTTTTATAATCACTTAGAAAAATACCAAATGTCATACCTTCTATTGTTCCAAGAGGAAATGCTACCACTTGGTGTACACATCCAAAAGATAAAGAAAAGATATGTATTGTCTCAAAAAAAGGCTGGAGAAGGGATTATCTTGTTGGAGTAGTAGTGGAATGAATATCAAATATAAAATATTTTATAAATTAATATGCACATAAATATGTCAAAATATATTATACAACTAAATCAAGAATATACAATGAACTCTTTGTATTTGTAAGACAAGGAAGAAGAATGAAGGTATGACTAAACTACTAACTAAGCCTCCAAGAAGTGTGACACATGTATAAAACTTGGGACAAGTGTGAGGACATGTGTAATGTCCCTTTTGACAAAACAAAAAAATAGAAAATCTATAAGTGATATTAAGCTAGTGTGAATAGATCTACTAGGTAAAAGTAAACTAGGTAGGTTTAATAAAAAAATTCACACTTACACCCCCCTTAAGTGATAATTGAGGAGTAATCTAATCACTAAAAAATGAGTCCCAACAACTAGGAATAATAAGGTAATAATGTACGGGGTTGGGGCCCTAGCTCGGTTGGCTAAATCTTTCCTATTGCAAGAGGTTGGTCATGAGGTCTAGTCTCCCCCGCCCCCGTGGTACTGGAGGGCATGTTGCGCCAGCACCACTGGTCACGTTAAAAATTTTACCAGGAACACTGCAGTTTATAGGGGGTTGTGCTACCTGATTCCTGCAGTCTAAAAAAAAAATTTAAAAAAATAAGGTAATAATGTACAAATAAACTTATCTCACAAATGAAGTAAAGGATAACACCCTATAGAAAAAAGTCCTCTCTTAAAAAAGGACTAATACAAAGGAATGAGGACTCAAGTATAGCCAAGGATAAATTACTCAACCCAATAATATATCATAACATAAGATAGTGAGGCAAAGATAAAGTTTTAGTGAATATGTCTACATCATTATCCCAAGAAAATAAATACTTTGTAGACAGAAATCCTCAATGGAGGTGTTGTGGAATAAGGGAAAATATCTCAGAGTAGTCAAAACCCCCAAACTATGAAAAATCCTTAGATGCAAGATGTGTCTTATACCTTTAAATAAAACCATTGACTACAAACTTGGTTCAGTACACCCAATTACACCAAATCATCTTTCTTCCCTTAAGAAGAGAAACTAAATCCCATGTGTGATTCTTCATTTAGGAATAATACTTCTTTGTACCATGTAGCATAATACCACTCTAGAATATACGAAGCCTCTAAGAAAATTTGTGGATCAATAGATATAGTATGATTTAAAAAGACTAGTACTAGAAGTTTGTGAGTGAGTGTGACAAGAACTTAAAGGATTACCAACTAAATATTTAGCCTCCTTAATAGCACTATGAGCCTAAATAAAAAATATGAGTAGGAGAAGGTGGTGTTGTTGGTGGAAGAATATGGCCATCATCTAAAGTATTCTTGAGTGCAAAGGTATCTTTATGGGATGAAGAAGGAAAAGTAAGTAGTGATGAAGAAAAAGTTGATGGAGGATCCATCTATGTGAATTGAGGTGTCCAAACCTTGTGTACCAATTTTTTCTTAAAGAACTATGTGGGTGATGTGTGATAATCCATTAGAAGATTAAAAATCATGAAACCTATACAATATAGACTTGTGATGAGCATGGCCTCGAGCAACTATTTTATTATAGCTCTTGAAAACCTATATTATGTGGGAAAAAATCAACTATCTGAACTCATCCCTAGTATGGAAAATATTCTAAATTACATTTTTTCACTTAAAATTTTCCATAGACCTTTAGATTGAAGAACTTGAAATATAATATATTTTGTGTGATAGTTGTGTAGAGTTAAGATACCAATATTAGGATCTATACTAAAACACAAATAGGTACTTGAAATTGTCCTTCGAAACCCCCCAACTTTTATTAGTGTTGTAAAATTTATCCCACCAAAATAAAAAATGAATATTTATTTGATTACAATTTTTGACAATTTTGAAATCCTAAATCAACCATTTATATTACATGGATACTTTTACAAGTTTTAGAAGTATAGGCTTTATCAAGGTTGTAAAATTATATGCAAAAAATTTATGCAATATTCACTTGGAGGCTAGAAAAAATAGTTAATGACAAGATAATTACAAAGTTGAAATATGGTATGAAAGTTTAGAGAGCTCCATGGGTGCTTTATATTCATGAATTCTGTAGTTTGAAATTCCATAGCACATGGCTTATACAAAAAAACACTAGAGTCTATAATCCTACAACGGTAGGTTTTTCAGAGTTAAGTTGTCCATAATAGACCAAATTTTAGATTCTTCTAGAAGTTTGGACTTATAAATGTTGATGAAGTTCCACCTTTAGAGCCCACTAGTAGATTAGGTTTTAGAGTCTAGATTTAGTTAAAAATTTAGGTAGTTTGCACTTTATATCGAGTTCGTAGGTTAGACTTTGAAGCTAGATTACAAAAAATAAGGAGCTTGTCTGTAATACAATTATAGCAAAAACAAAAAGAAAAAATTATGGCATTTAATAATTAAATGTTAATTGGTAGAATATTAATTTATGACATCTAATAAAAAATTAAATAAAATATAATTTGAATTTTTTTTATTTAGATAGACATACTTAAGATATCTATTTTTTCTAAATTATCAATTATAAGGTTCTCAAATTTACTATGTTAGTAAATACATTATATTTATTAAAATTATAAATTTTCTAAACATTACTTTATATATCTATCTATATATTTTATATTTTAAAATTAAATACTAATTAGATGAGATAAATATATTTCCTTAAACTATCTATCATAAAGTTGTCAAATTTATATATTATTGTTGAAATTTGTATATTTATTAAAATTGTAAAAAAATTAACCATTTCTTGTACATCTATATATACTTTATAATTCAAAATTAATTATTAATAAATAAAATAAATTTAATATAATAAACAATATGAATTAAATAAAAATATTAAATTATTCTTAAAGTAAAAATATATTTCTAAGTAAAAAATAACTTCTATAAAAAAAATATAAAACTAATTTTTAAATACATTAAATAAAGTAAAATAACTTTTTACTAAATATAATCAAACACAATTTTAAAAAAAAAATCCTTATTAAAAATACATTATTTTCAACCTTATAATTATGTAAAATAAATCCTATCATTACTTTTCAAATATAATTTCACCCTCACAATTAATAAATCCAATCATTTCACCCTTACAATTAATAAATCCTATCAATACTTGTCAAATATAATTTCACCCTTACAATTAATTATATTCACCCATAATAATAAAAGTAAACCCAATATGATTAAAAAAAATATCTTAATTCACTTTATTCAAATTTAGAAATTACAATTGGATAACATATTATAAATGATTGCCTTTTGGTCTCTTAGCTTAAACTTATAATCCCTTTTTCCCTTCAATTACTCTCACCCAATGCATGTGGGATTAATAGTGAAAAGAGAAATGGAAATGGCAACAAGGAATGGAAAATCAGTCTACGAAAATAGGAGAGATACACAATAAGTGGGGCCCACATTATCCATCCACCTAAACGGTCAACACTTAGAGTGTGTCGATTAAGCCCGACCCTAAAGGGGTAAAAGAACATCATCTCAATGCCATGAACCCAAGGGACGCACAACTTTCTTGGCAATGAGATTGTTGTACCCACTTCCAGTTGAACTGAAGCTCACTCTAGTAAGGAAATCTTGGGTAGCTAAGTGAGGATCTAAATATGGCGACAAGGTATGCTTAATCCCCAACATTGTAGTTGCACCCACATAAATACTACATAGTAAAAAACATGTGGACTATCAAAAAAATGTGGAAACGTACACACCAAATATATTATATATACCCAGAAGATCCATTGAGAGTTTTCCATTACAAAAGTGACACGTAGATCTGTTATCGATAAAATTTACGGCATATGGTGGGTGATTGGTCGTTATGTTTGTAGCAACAAAGTCATTGTAGGATCAGAGGGAAATGAGAATACCATATAGCAATATTGATAACAGACAACAACAATAGATAATCATCAAGACAGTGAAAAAATATAAAACTAATCAGATTGCTGCTACAAAATTATATCCATTGATTCATAACAATTATAGAGGCAGATACATAACTCTATAGAGTTCTACCAATACTAGGTATCTGCATTGGGTTATTATCACATATCTTTTACAACATCGAGCAACTCTATTTTATAGTTGCAGAATGGTAGTTATAAAACTTGCAGTGTAAGGCAATTCAATACATTAGATTGTATTCAGTGGATAAGGATAATTTTTAAATATCCTATGGTGTGATAAGACTTCATCTGATTGTAGGTGGTGGAGCAAATACAATCTTCAATTGGCGGTGGAGAGATCAATCTATTCAATTGCAATCAAGCAGTGGAGTGAGTTGGTGAAGAGCAAGCTCTGACAACCTCATCTTAATCTGATTCTCAAATCAGATTTTGTTTCGAGTGAGAATTAGTTCCAACACTCCCCCTTAATTTTAAACACAAATTTTTTTCAACTCTGCAACCATGTCTTTAGACTCACTCAATTTGATTACTTGCATAATAAATTCAAATCATCTTCAAGATCTTTGGATCTTCTTACTATCAAATCTCACCAATTCTTTCTAACCGCTGTGACAAACCTTTGAACTTTGATCTTCAAAACTTCAAACTGGAAATCTTCTCGCTATCTTTAGCTTTACATTTTCGTCTTGCAAGACCAACACCTTTCTCTTGATTTATATCTTCTTTTCCATATGAATATTTGCACTTGAACAACTTTTTCAACATGCTTGTAATTTGTTGCCAATTTGATCCAAAACTCCATCCAAAATTCAACTGCATGCATCCTTTCATAGATTCATTCTTCCAATTTCTTTGCCAACACATCTTTTATAAATGATTTCTGAAACCCCAAATTCTACACAGATGTAGATCCCAACACATATCTTTTATATGACCTTTCCTGTTACAATGTGAACAATGCACATATTGCTTTTCTTGAACAAATTTACTTGTACATGTACCATTTCCCTTACCTACAATATACCCAAGACCTTCAAATTTTGGTCTCATAACTGGCTTAATCGGCTCTTTGATTCCTTGCTCATGATTTCCTAATCCTTGTCCATTGCATCCCATATTCTTCATGATTTTCAAACCAATATTATTTTTAGAACAACTAATCATATTTGCACATTCAAACACATTATCATTTTCATCCTTACATTCTTTATCAGAAACAGCTTCAGGTAAATTGCAACTACCAAATGATTGATCAAATGAACAACACAAATCTTCTGTGCTACATGAGACATCACAAACCGATGCCTTGGATTTCAAATATTCATTTTCCCTTTGGTAGGCTACAAGCATCTCATCAAACTGACTCTTTTGTTCTTTCAATCCCGATATCTCATTATTATGCAGATCATTTTCTTTTTCCAACAATTTTACTTTTTCCTCAAAATCTTCATTCTTCTTTTTGATTTCATCAAACAACTTTAATCTTTCTTGTAACTCCTTATTCTTTTACTTAAGATTTTCCAATTCTTTTTCTAGATGATCTTTTCCCCAAAAATATTCATAGCTTTTCTTTCCTAGCTCCCTTAAACTTGCTATCAATTTTGAATTACATTGCTTAATATTTAACACTTCTTCCAAATTTTATTTTTCCTTCGTAACATGCTTACCAACTTTTCCCATTGAAAATAATTTTAATGAGCACCTTATGGTTGCACTTGATTTTGCTAAAGTGATTTCCCTTCGTTCGGTAGCTTCTTCCTTTAACAAGTTAGATATATGTTCTTCTCTTTTTCACTTGGCTATGGATGACCCTTTTGAGGTAGGCAGCTCAAAAACTTCTATCAGCGGGATTCTAAACCATTGACTAGCAGCAACAATAAGTATTGTTATGATATGCAAATATCTCTACAAACTTCCTTCTTCTATCTTCAACAACAATACTAGAAACTGCTTACCAACCCACAACCTGTCTTCTTTCTTAACACCACTCTTTGATGTAGGCTTAGGCAGTGGCTTTTTTATATGGCCATGATTCACTACTACATAGAGGGGGGTAGAAGGTGGGGGGGGGGGGGTCGGTTTAATACAATTTTGAGTAAACTGTCTTAACTTGAGACCAAAAAAAAACTTGTGTATTGTCTTAAATATTGTCTTTAAGCGAGTGTCTCAAATTATTATCTTAAAAAAAATTCTCTGTAAAGACAATATGAAACATAAGTATTTTTATCTCTTTAGAGACAATTTCACTTTTGTCTCTTTAGAGACAATTTCACTTTTGTCTCTTTAGAGACAATAGTTGGGATTAAAGACATTGTCTCTCTAGAGACAATATGAAAAAATGTATTAAAAAAATAAAAAAAATAAAAAATGTGTATTCTTTATTTGAAAAATGTAATCTAATAATTTGTTGTTTGGAATATTCTTATGGTTGATTGAAGTTAATTGAGAAGAGATGTTTTTTTTTTTTAATCTTTACAATATTTTTGGTATTTTTTATTTAATAAACAAATAAATCTAATGTAAAAATGCAAAATAAGTTTAATCAAATTATTAGAAAAAAATAATCTACTAATTTCACTAAATCAAGCTAAATACCATGTACAATATTTTCAGAACTTAAATTTCATTCTAAATTTTTTTAAAAATAAATTATAGTTTTTAAAATTCATAAATTATTAATTATCAAGTTGTTAAATAATTTACTAAAATTATAGACATTATCCAATACAAATGAATTAAATAAAATTACATATTCATTTTAAAATAATTTAACAATTACTAATTGTAGTTTTAAAATAGATTTAAAAAGTAATATTTAAATATAAAAGCAACTTTTCTATTTTCTTTTTTCTTTTATTTTCATGCAAATCATTTCATATTCTAAAATTAAACTAAATTCTAATTTGAAGAAAATCATAAAATATTTTGAAGTACAAAAGCTTTTGATTTCTATCTTTTTTAAGGTTGGGAGGGGAAATAAATCTCTACTTCTAGATTTTTTAGTTGAAAGAATCATAATATTTTTTTTTTTAAAAACATGATTTCTTAAAAATAAACTTGAAAAAGACATATAACTTTAACACCCATTTTTCTTTAATATTTTTTAAATAAAAATAATAATCTAAAATATGTAATAAAAAAAGTATTGCTACACTCATTTTTTAATCAATTTATTACATATAAACTTATAAATATTATATAGATTATTTAAAAATATATAAAACAATTTATAAACATTGAATCTATATTAATTGCTCAAAATTTAAGTATATTTTTGAAAAGAACCTTCAAAAAGTAATGCATAATTTAAAAACTCATTATAATTGAAGAGCCAATTATATAAAATCTCTACAGATTTAGAAACTGAAATGATTATGATTATAATTAGAGAAAAAAATATAAAATTTGTACAAAATAAAGAACAATGGGAATAGTAGATAAAACATCAAACACTAATCAAGAGAATTGAGTAGTGGTGACTACAATACTCACAACATAGAAAATGTTAATAAAAAATAATAATTTGATTTGGCTATCATATTACACTCTTAATGCTTATAAATAAAAATATAACATATATAAAATAATGAACAAAAGAGTAAATTTTGCAATAATGGTTAGATGTATATATTATTTGAGAAAAGGGTTTGTAACAGATTTGAGAAGTAGAATTTCAACACTTAATTAACTAGGTGTATTGGCAGAAAGCAAGAATTCGACAAACATTAGCCTTCATTTACATGATAACCCACTAGATTCAAACTTCATTTTGATTGCCATGATTAATGAATATGACTAAAAAAACAAAAAATATCAATTTTATTGCAAATTCATATCATAACAAATGATAATCTCTTCATGTTGTCAATTTCCTCACACTAACAGCAGGAAAGCGATTAAATCTTTGAATCGGAAGAAATCAACTACAAAAAGATTGCAATTAAATTTTTATATTCTATTATTTTCCCACAATAGAACATCCTACTACCTACTCTGCATAAGCAAACATAAATACATTTTCTTTTTCTCTTGATTAAAAACCAATTTAGAAATGGTTACTTGTACATCAAACAAATGTTGCAAAGAAAAAAAACAATATTTTCTTGCTTCTTCCAACCAAAATCCTCAAGAAAGTTTGTAAATAGAAAATCGAAATAAAATAAAAATAGAAATTTTCAAAGAAACAAGGCCCTTGCTTCTTTAAGGTTAGGCACAAGTTCTCTGCTAATATATGTGCAAGAGTTTGATCTTCCATGCATAGGGAGAGGGATGCTACTCTCCTCAGCCTAGATTACAAAAAAAACTGAATATCCCTTTACAGATGACATCAATTTAATCCCACAGTTGCTAGATTAAGATCATCATGGTCGGAGCAAACAAAAAACAATAAATTTTCCAAGAGAATTTTTGAGTGTTTCTGCATTATTTTTTAAATGCCCCAAGCTACATGTTTCTCGCATGTATCTTTCTCAAAGCCTACAGATGCAAATAGAAACAAATCAAAGTGATTTTAATAAGCTGAAGAATTAAAAAAACTTCCTACATTCTACGAATAACTCTTTAACAACCTTGAGCAGAAAAAAATAAAGCCAAACCTTCTTACAAGCGAGATCCAAAACTTCAATTACAGACCAAAACTCTTATGGTTTAGAATCCTTAATCTAATATAAACTAATTTTAGGAAAATGTATGTCGAATGAGGGAGGGGAAAGGAAAATGCATGTCAAATGAGGGAGGGAAAATGAATGAGGAGAGGGAAATAAAAAAATATTTTAGAAAAAAATATAAAAAAATTATTGTCTTAATTTAAAACAATTAGAAAATCAAAAATATAATTTAAAAATAAATATATATTTAAGAAAAAATTAATATTTTGTCTTAAATTAATATCTTAAACCCCCCTCTATGTAGTAGTGATTATAGAAAAACTCCTATGGTTGCTTTCTTTCCTTATGTTGGCAACAATCTCCTTCAACAACTATATTTGTTTGTATATATGTTACATCCCCTCCATCTTGAACTTGATTTACGACAACGAAATTATAGTTGCTATGTTAGTTATGATTAACTGCTTTTAATGAGAATGTGAATTGGGAAAAGAGTTTTTTATTTATATGTTGTAACTGCAAATATGAACGATTTTCTTATGTATCTGGAAAATGAAAGCATTGATGATTTTAAATTTTATATATATATATACGTCGAGAACGATCTAACCCTAATCCTTTGTCAAGTGGTTGCAGGATTGTCGATGCCATGAGGGAAAGGGAAATATCATCAAGGAGAGGTTGTAGTTAATAAAGGATCCAAAATTATCATCATGCCATCGGTGGTGTAATATAGCTATTTTGGAAATCGTAACCTTGGATATAACCATTTAATTTTAAATTATAAGAAAATAAGTCAATTAAGTAATAAATATCATCAATTTCCTCTTAAACATCTTTTGGTAATATAAAGTGAAAATTAAATAATTATTTAAAAATAATGTAATATCTTTCATAAATGAGAGTTTGCAAGGAGGCAAGATTGGCTATGTGAGATGGTAACTCCTGCCATCTTGGGCCTCTCCTCTTGATCAAAACAGTCAGGGACGACATGTAGACTCTTTTAGGAATGGTATTGTATTTGTCTTTGGGTGTTTCATTCAGCACTTCTCTCCCACGCAGCTTACTAACTCGTCATTTTTGTGCATTCGCATTTCCATTCTTCGAGTTGGGCATTCTTTTCTACTTGGGAAATCTGATTGTCTTGCTTCCTAATGGAGATAACCTCAGTTGCAGCTCATACTCCTCTTTCTCTGCTAGTTTTGAATCTTCAATTTGTACCTGCATTTGTTGTTTTGGTCTTCTTTTACCACTCTCTTTCTCTTCTTCTTTCGTGATCAGCATCCATAGCTGGTGGCTCTCTTGAATTACATTATAGTTGAGGTTAGTGGTGGGAGCCTGGTTATTATATTTGAGCTTTCAATTTCTATGGTGTTCATTTAAACTTGTGTGGGTCATCACTAATTCTCTCAGGTCAGAAGGCTCTTGCAACAATGTAATCTTGTCTAGATCAATCGAAGAGAAGAAGTTTTGGACTTCTTCGACTTGCAGAACTTCACTCACAGGCATGTAAAAGAGCCAATTAATATGTTAAAATTTAGCATCGATGATTCTCATTTCGTTCTGAATATCTTATGTATTAAATGGAAATTTCAATGAACTTTTCTGCCTTTCTTAAGAATATTGAAAAAGGGTCTTTTACTATCTTTTTGGAACTTAACCAATGGAAGTCTTCTCTTAAATAGAACTTGAATAGATTTTTAAATCTGGCTTTTGAATTTTCTCTCCTTTTATTTAAAATATGAATGATGGTCTAAGCCTTCTTATAATGCTTTGTGGGTTATTCCATCTTGTCTTAGTCAGAGTCTTCTTGCTCTCTATTCCTATAATAATTGAGTTTAAATTGTACTTGTAACTCTTCTTGATCTGAGTCCATTTAATCTGAGGAGACTATCAAGGATGTCAAGTCTTTTTCCTTATCTCTTTATTTGTTTAAAAATAGTGAATTATTCTTAATGAAGTGAAAGACAATGAATTGAGTCTCTCTTTATGTATGATAAAAATAAAACAACTTAATGTTAAAATTAAGAGGAAAGATCTTGGACCAAGCCATTAAATTATAAACCTGGAATCAAGTATTGTCATGTCGAGCAAGGGTGAGAGTGTTGATGACACAAGTGTGCTTGCTTTATATAAAATCCTTGGAAAAGGTACGATGCTAGATTAAGCATCTGTCAGCTATCAAGAACCAGATATACCTCTGGTCGGAGTGATCTTTCTAGTTAGGAGTTACCTATGGTGAAGGATTGACCAGATGGTATAGGTCCTTGAAACCAGGCTCAGAGGCATGATGGTATTATGTGATCCTTTGTTGATTACCCTCGTGAAGGGTCAAGTTTCTTTAGTTGAAGAAACACGGGAGACCAGTAGGTCTTTGGTTGGGTGGAAAAGCCCTTGATGATACTTCTTTTTCCCTTGATGATGAAGTCATGTTCAAGATTCCAGCAGGAAGCCTTCAAAACTGTACTTTCTTACAACTCTTTCTCTCTCTCTTAATTTCAATTACAAATACTTTAGCATGTCTATTTCATAGTTGTAATAACTGCTCTTTTCATTTCAAAAGCAAGGAAAAGTTAGTTATTGATGTTCTGTGATTTCAGTTATTGAGTACAGTTAGTTTTTTCCTTTTCAACTGAAACTAAAATTTTAAAAGTTAGTTGATGAATTGAATTTGATGTAATTGATTTCATTGTTTATCTTTTTCATTCAAAATTGTAAAGGAAACCCTAGGATGAATTTAACTAGTTAGTTACATTTCAGTTGAAACTGGTTGTTAGTTTCCTTTCTTAAACTATAGATTAGTTTGAGCGTTACACATGGTATCAGAGCGAACTGGGTTCAACAAATGGACCTATGAGCTCATCATGAGAAAACTCATTAAGCATTCAACAGTTTGGCTAAGGTTTAAAACTGGTTTGATGCCAGAAAGGCATAGAGAAAAACCAAGAAAACTGTTAGGAAGATTTTTTTTCCAGCACTTACCCAAAGTTAATGGCTAAGAGAAAGCCAACTAAGGAATTAAAACTTCAAGAGAAAAAAAATTATGCTAAGGTGCATAGTTGAAATATTTTGAGACTTAGACTAGAAAGGTGAAACCTTGGTCCTTTACTAATCAAACTAAGAGCTTGGTTAAAGAAGTGTCTATAAGAGTTCAAGAGCAATCTTATTTCTCAGAAACATAAGGATGGGAAGATCCAGAAGTAATCAATCAAATGCAAGAGCAACTGAGTAATTAAAAATCCTTGAAATTATATCAAAGACTCATAGATAAGGCAAACTCTAGTCTAACTCCTGGATGGCTTGGAATGAGCCAAGTGGAATAAAAGGATCAATAAAGGACAAGTGGTGATACATTGGCTTGGAATGCAGAGAATAATGGTATAGGACCTATAAATAATCTGTTCATCGAGAGTCATGAGAAAACCAATTGCCATATACAAAAAACTAAGCATAAGTAAAGGTGAATACGAGATCCTTAATACCTCAAGAAGCCTTTGGGGAAAAAAAATAATTAATATGTGGAAGAGGACAAAATTAAGGAGGATCATATTAGACATTATTTTGATGAATAAAGATCAGGATTAGAATCATTCTTTGAACTTTTGTTAAGAATCTGCTTGGAAATTGCAAGATAAATCATAACAGTGGTAAGGAGAAGATATTAGTTATTCTCATGACAATTTGGCCAAATGATTGGGAACTATGAGTTTTTCCTTTTGGAGGAGCTAAAAAGTACAATTGCAACAGTGAATATAACCTTCATTGAGGTGTTTAGTTAAAGTTGTTTTTGTTTTGATCAAGTAACCTATTGAGTAAAGTAAGGAATAGCATTTTGTAAAGTAGAACGAAGAAGAGAAGTTTGTGTTCCAATTATAATCTTTGTGTGTTGCTAAAGAACAATCTTATTATGTCATCTAAGCGATGAACAATAGATACTCTAGAGAATAGGAGTGGATGTGTTATAACCTTAATTATTGCAACTTTTTGAGCATGATGAAAGTCTTAAAGGATTTATTTGTTACGTTTGTAACACAATCTCTAACCCATTGTAAGTTTTTGAAAATTCAGAATGTTGTGCAGCAATCTACTCCCTTGATAGTGACATAGTTAAAGCACGTAGTGCATAAAAGGTGTTCCTTTGTGTCAAAAATTGAGGTATTTATGTAGCTTAATAATTTGTAAAACTTTATGGTTGCTGATCTATTTTTACAGATCCTTTGTGAGCGATTAATCTAATTAATTCATTTTATCATTTGTAGAATGAAGATGGAAGGTTGTAGAAGAATTAGACAGGATATTGGAAGATACATAGCATATATCGTGGAGAAACCCTTTCAGGAAAAAACTCCACCAAGAATCAATGTATTATTTAATCTCAGAATAAGATTATAATAATTCCAATCCTTGCTTGAGATGCTTCTTTTTCCTTCAACAAATATTCTTCACAACCTACAATAAAATCTAATAAACTCTCTTCAACTTTCTTGAGATAAATAGACAATAATCAACCTTGTAAACTCCAAAGAGTTACAATTACAAAGCTCAATCCTTATCTCACAAAAGCTACAACTATTCCTTGCAAGTAGAGTTCTACTATAAAGAACAATGTCAAAACAAGAGCTTCATCCATTTGGGCATCCCAAACTGAAGTCATAACTCAAACTTGATTATGAAGATATCTTCTAAGCTTATCCTCAAATTTGGCGCCCAAGAATGGGCCCAGTTAACTCAACCTTATAAAATATCTTATCATGCAAAAGTGTTAACTCCAAGATGGAAACTTGAGTGCCCAAGGTGGGTCCAAGTCAATCTCTTTTTACTGAAACATATCTCTCCATCATTCATGCAAGAATGATCATCCCCTGTTAACTGAAAGTAGTCACCTATTATCTTTCATACAACTTAAGTCATTAGTCATGCATTCCAAGTCAGCTGAAGTCAACTAGAATTCAATTGAAACTAACTACATGCAACTGAAGATAACTGAACCATAATTGATACTGAACTAAACTGAACTAAACTAAACTTCATGCATGTAAACATCAATCCCTGACTTCTAGGATCTTTACATGCATTACAAAAGTGTTATCTTTTTCTCCAAATAGTTAACTTAACTCAAGGTGGGTTCCACCTTCCATGTGGGCACCCCATGTGCTCCTATTATTTAGGAACTCGTGTTGGATGCCCTCACATGTTCCTATCATTTATATTTAATTTCAAATGTCAATTAACATGATTATTTCATTCAATATTAATCTCTTTCTAATCCTAGTGTTGGGGAACACTTTCCAAGGACTTAGGAGATACATGAAATAATTTTTAGGATTGTAATTAAATGACATCCTATTTCCAACATTCTCCCACTTGACATTATACATTGCAATTATTCTAAACAATGAATAATTATTATAAATCAAGTATGGGACTCAAGGCCAATGGCCTTCCTGCACCAACTAATCAATCCACGCCAATTTCAAATGCAACCTGCATATTCATGAAGCTCCAAGAAAATGATTAAAACCAAGAGAACTTATATGTAGGAACTAGTTTCATAAGATAATCTACAACATTAATTAAAGTGACAACTTTCTCAATTAATACCTTCCCATTCTCAACTATTTCTCGCACAAAGTGATACTTAACATCAACATGCTTAGTACAAGCATGATACATAGGATTTTTGGCTAAACACATAGCACTCTAACTATAACATTCAAGTTTAACTTACTTGGAATTAAAACCAATACCTTTCCCAAGTCTCTGTATCCAAACTGCCTCTTTAGAGGCATGTGAAACCACCAAGTGTGTTGAACTCATGTCCAACCAAGGTGTAGGCTTCTTGGTCTTTACTGTTGAAAAATATTTTCTTACAAGTAACCATTCCAATATATATTTCTTACCATAAGAGAACTCAAGCTTCACCTATTTCTCCAAGTATCCATGAGGATCTGTAACCAACCAATCCATGCCAAACTCTAAATGCAACATAGCACTATCATGAAGTAATCAAGCAAATGATCAATGTACCCAATACTTAATAGAACTACACAAGATCAATGTCAAAGCTCCAATCATGAATTAGGAACATAAACATGACAACATGATCTAACCATCTCCTACTAGGAGATCACATGCACCATAACATATATACATCATGGTCTCAAGAAAACAAGTACCATGCCAAACTCTAAATGCATATCAAGAGTAAACCATGACATAATAGCAACCACACTAAACCAAGAAAAAACCACATCCCCAATCACATGAAGATAACCTTACCAATGATGCATCCACATCATTTCCAACAACTCCCACTAGACCATGGTATCGAGTCACACATGGAATATTGACAACCATCCTCTCCATGAAGATCACTCTGAAACATCAAGCAAAGAGTTATCACAAACAGTATTAGCTGAAATAACCAATGCATCATTACTGTCATCCGAGGATTCCTCTATACAAGAATCATAACTCTCTTTCTTGTTCTTACAATCCTTCTTCACATGTCCTGGTTTCCCACAATTCCAACAAATTACCTTACTCTTACCAGGGGTTTTAGACCGTCCTTTGGACTTACCATTTCCTTCCTTGTCTCCCTTCGGTTCCTTTTACTCAGGCCTACCTTTTACAAACAAGGAATATTGGATTCCTCTTTAGACTTCCTCATCATCTCCTCTGATAGGAGATTAGGAATTATATTGTCCATCTTAGGATTTGCACCACTACCACTGATAACAATAATTAGATTTTCCCAAGATTCTGGTAAAGAACAAAGTAACAAAATATATTTATCTTCATCTTCTAGCTTTACACCTATAGATGCTAATTGACTTAGAATAAAATTAAAATCATTCAAATGATTTGCAATAGAATCACCATCTTTCATCTTTAAAGAATACAACTGTCTTTTCAAATACAACTTATTAGTAATAATTTTGGTTTGGTAGATATCACCTATTCTCTTCCACAACATATATGTAGTAGTTTCTTCTGAAACATTCAAGAGAACAACATCAAAAACACAATCTTATGGTCCCTCTTGCCTTCTTATCAATCTTAGCCCAATCCTCATTGGACATCGTTGTAGGTGACTTTGTCTCATTACCAACAGCTAACCACTAATCTATCTCTTCAAGGAGATCCTCCATTTTTAGTTTCCACATCTCCTAATTAGATCCATTGAATTTTTCAATATCCAAATGAGAATTAAAACTCATTGTAACAAAATTATTTTCCAAAATCAGAAATAGCACAATAGTAAAAGCTCTCGCTACAACCAAAAAACCTTCAAAATTTTAAGAGAAAGGAATCCCAAACTCTACCCAACCTCAGCTTTGATACCAAATGTTGAAAATTGAGGTGTTTATGTAGCTTAATACTTTGTAAAACTTTATGATTGCTAATATAAATATGTATTCTTTGTTACAAATTCTTTGTGGGTGATTAATCTGATTAATTCATTTTACCATTTGTAGAATGAAGACATAAGGTTGTAGAAGAATTAGACAGGATATTAGAAGATACACAACATATACCATGGAGAAACCCTTTCAGGAAAAAAATCCACCAAGAATCAATGTATTATTTAATCTCAGAATAAGATTACAATATTCCAATCCTTGCTTGAGATGCTTCTTTTTCCTTCAACAAATCTTCTTCACAAGCTCCTGCAATAAAATATCATAAACTCTCTTCAACTTGCTTGAGATAAATAGACAATAATAAACCTTGTAAACTCCAAAGAGTTACAATTACAAATCTCAATCCTTATCTCACAAAAGCTACACCTATTACTTGCAAGTAGAGTTCTGCCATGAAGAACAATGTCAAAACAAGTGCTTCATCCATTTGGGCATCCCAAACTGAAGTCATAAATCAAACTTGATTCCAAAGATATCTTCTAAGATTATCCTCAAAGTTGGCACCCAAGAATGGGCCCACTTAACTCAGACTTATAAAATATGTTATCATGCAAAGGTGTTAACTCCAATATGCCAACTTGGGCGCCCAAGGTGGGTCCAAGTCAATCTTTGTTAACTGAAACATATCTCTCCATCATTCATGCAAGAATGATCATCCCATGTTAACTGAAAGTAGTCACCTGTTATATGTCATACAAATTAAGTCATTAGTCATGCATTCCAAGTCAACTGAAGTCAACTAGCATTCGACTGAAACTAACTACATGCAACTGAAGATAACTGAACCATAACTGAACTGAATTGAACTGAATTGAACTAAACTAAACTGAACTAAACTGAATTGAATTGATTTGAACTAAGTTGAACTAAATTGATACTGAACTAAACTAAACTAAACTAATCTTAACTTAATTGAATTGAACTTCATGCATGTAAACATCAATCCTTGACTTCTAGGATCTTTACATGCAATACATAAGTGTTATCTTTTTCTCCAAATAGTTAACTTAACTCAAGGTGGGTTCCACCTTCCATGTGGGTGCCCCATGTGCTCCTATTATTTAGGAACTCATCTTGGATGCCCTCACATGTTCCTATCATTTAGAATTAATTACAAATGTCAGTTAACATGATTATTTCATTCAATATTAATCTCTTTCTAATCCTAGTGTTGGGGAACACTTTCCAAGGACTTAGGAGATACATGAAATAATGTTTAGGATTTCAATTAAATGGCATCCTATTTCCAACAATCTGGATTTTGACACTTCATTGGATTTTTCATAAAATTCCTTTTAATACTGGCAAGGAATGCCATTATTTAATCTCTTTATTTGAGATGGTCTAGCCACTAAATTTTGAATATTGTTAATTTTATGGCCAGTTGGTCAAAATTTGATTTAATGTCAGAAATGAGTTCATTCTTTTGATTTATTGCTGAAATTAAAAGTTGCTTATATTTTGATATTGAGTTAAGTTATTGTACAAGAACATTTTGGTTGTTCACTATGTTTGATGTAATGTTCATCTCTATCATGTCCTGGATGGGCCTCTCATGGATCCTGTAAGGAAGTAAATTGTACGAAAATACACCTGGTATGTTCTTAACTTTACAAAAAAAGAAAACTTGTGTTATGGTATGTGGGTGAACAGATAGTCCAGTAAGCCCAGGTGATTACTTTCTCCAAGTCGAGCAGGGTGGTGAACTTTATATATAAAAACTATGGCCCAAGTGAGTGTTGTTGCCACTACGTGCACTTGTCAGTTCACCGTACTATAGACACTTAGCTAACCAGAGTTTTCATACTTAGTAGGAGGGTATCCTTAGTAGTGCAACAGAGTTGGTTAAGTGGGGGTACACACCAGGGCCCATATGGCAACTGAGGGGAAATCCCTCTTTTCAATGGCATGCCGAGTCTTAGAGGACAGTTAAACTAGAAAAGGAATTCTGATCTTTTCTCTTGTATTTACTTAATAGCTTATTTTAATGATGCAATAGATAAATGAAATTGGTACTTGATGAAAACCTTTCAGCTAGAAAAGTGAAGGTTGATGTGAATCTTTGATGAAATTCTCTTGGTAAACCTATGTTAAAAGTAATTGATTGCTATACTTAGGAAGAGTATCCGCCTTTATGGTGTTTGTTATGAAAATTTCTATAATTTTTCTATCAAGACATTTCCATCTGAAACATTGGACATAAAAGTATGTTGAATTCATGTAAGCTGGGTAAGCTAGAAGACAGGATTAGCATTAGTCTAGGAATGTTTTCAGAAATGGATAAACAAATCAAATCGATCAAGAAAGATTGGTGGAAGCTATTAACAGATAGAAAAGCTAAGTAAATGCCAACCATACTCTAACACAATTCTTGGCTAAGAGAAGAAAAGTTTCATAAAGTAAGGAATGTATTCCAACTCCCTCCTAGATATAAAGGAATCTTCAAAATTCTAGAAGAAGGATGGTACATCTGAACCTAATGAACAACATCTTCTATGATATTTTGGAAAAAAATTGCTGGTATTCCTCGGTGACATTCTTATATATTCCAAAAATGAGGAGGAGAATCTTCAACATCTTTGAATGGTTCTTCAATGGTTGAGAGAGCATAAGCTATAAGGAAATTTTCAAAATGCAATTTCTTTCAAAAAGAGGTACAATACTTGGGACACATAATATTGGCTAAGGGAATAGTAGTGGATTCCATAAAGATAAAATCTATAGTAGAAATGGCCAGTACCGAAAAAAGTACATGAGGTTAGAAGTTTCATGGGATTGGTTGGGTATTATTGAGGGTTTATCAGATATTTCTCTAGGATTTCCCACCCAATTACTTTTCTACAAGTAAAAGGAAAGAGATTTGAATGGGTAGAGAAATGTCAAGAAGCGTTGGATACTTTGAAGAAGAAATTAATGACTGCACCAATTTTGGTGGTACCAAACCCTAATGGTCATTTTGTAGTTATAACGGATGCATCTGGTGATGGATTGGGTGGAGTGTTAATGCAAGATGGAAAGGTAGTGGCTTATGAATCTCAAAAATTAAAGCAGTATGAGTAGAATTATGCACCACATGATCTGGAGTTAGTAGCTAATGTGCATGCCTTGCAAATGTGGAAACACTACTTGCTAGGAAAGACTTTTGAACTCAAGTCAAATCATCAAGGTTTGAAGTATATATTCACACAACCCAATTTAAATGCTTGCCAAAGGAGATGGATGGAGTTAATCTTAGATAATGACTTTGAGGTTAGTTACATTAAGGGAAACGAGAACAGAGTAGCCGACGCTTTGAGTTGGTGGAAACATATAACTTCCATGGTGTCAATCAACACAAATTTTAGAGCTTAGGTACTACAAAAATTGAATGAAGATGAATTATGTTTGCAAGTTCATGAAGCTCTTCAGGAAAACTCACAAGAACCTAAATATGAGGGTTTTCAAATTGAAATGAATGGTCTCTTGAGATACAAGTAGGATGTATATACCAAATACACCAGAATTAAGGCAAACGGTATGGAAAGTACACACAACACCTTACTCTAGTCGTCCAGGGGTAACCAAAATTCTAGACAACGTTATTTATCATTATATTTTTGGAAGGGGATGAAAAAGGATGCAGCCAGGTTTGTTACAGGATGTTTTGAATGTCAGAAGGTTAAGGTAGAGCATTAACACCCAACAAGATTGCTACAACCCCACAGTGTACCAGATTGGAAATGGAAAATCATCAATATGGATTTTGTGTAGGGTCTTTCAATGATCAGGAATAGGCATAATGCTATATTGGTAGTAGTGGATAGATTAACTAAAGTGGCACATTTTGTACCTAGGAATTTAACAGATGGGGCTTATGTGATTGCATGAAAGTTCGTACAAGAAAAAAAATTCCTTCATGGAGTTCTGGAAAAGATAATTTCTGACAGAGATGCTAGGATGACATCTAGGTTTTGGAAAACTCTATTTTCTACTTTGGTAACTTAGTTAAACATTAGTACAACCTATCATCCTAAAACCGATGGACAAACGGAAAGGGTAAACTAGATTTGAGAAGACCTGGTCAGAATGTACTGTATGGATCAACAATATTAGGAAGAATACTTACCCTTGGTAGAATTTACTTATAACAATTTGTATCAATCAATTATCAAAATGGCACCTTTTGAAGTACACCTATCAGCTAGAACAAAATGGAGGAAAAAATCATTCTAGGACCTGAAATGCTTCAGGAAACGGAAGAACAAGTCAAACTAATCAAAAAAAGATTAAAGGAAGCTAATGATCATAAAAAGAGTTACACTAATGCAAAACGAACCCCCAGGAATTTTGTGGTTAGAGAGAAATTTCTCTTGCAAGTAAAACCACATAAAAGCTCTATAAAATTTGGAAAAACTTCTAAACTAGCCCCAAGATATGTAGGACCTTTTGAAGTCTTGGAAATTATCAATCCAGTAGCATACAAAATTTCTCTACCTTTGGCTCTCGCCAAATTGCACAATGTGTTTCATGTCTGCTATCTTAAGAAGTACTATGTAGACTTTGACCATATGATTGACTAGGATTCCTTGCAGGTGTGGGACCTTGGGGTGATCACAGTAGAGCTACTCAGAGTGCTCGAGTTACGTAAGTTGCGCTTATGTAAGCGTGAGGTGGTAAAATTTAAGTTCCAATGGGACTAGTCCTCAAAAGAAAATGCCACTTGGGAGGATTATGATGAAATCCTCCAGAAGTTCCCTTATTTGTTTAAGAACAATTAAAAACTCTATATATATAATTATGATTTTAGACTTGAATTTATAAATAAATAATCGAGGATGATGATTATTAAGGGGAGAAGTATGTTACATCCCCTCCATCTTGAACTTGATTATGGCAATGAAATTATAGTCGTTATGTTAATTATGATTAACTACTTTTCATGAGAATGTGAACTGGGAAAAGAGTTTTTAATTTATATGTTGTAACTGCAAATATGAACAATTTTCTTATGTATGTAGAAAATGAAAGCATTGATGAGTTTATATTTAAAATATATATATATATATATATATATATATATATATATATATATATATATATAAATATGTCAAGAATGATCTAACCCTAATTCTTTGTCAAGTGGTTGCAGGATTGCCAATGCCACGAGGGAAAGGGAAATATCATCAAGGGGAGGTCGTAGTTAATAAAGGATCTAAAATTATCATCATAACATGAGTGGTGTAAGATAGCTATTTTGGAAATCGTAACCTTGGCTATAACCATTTAATTAAATTATAAGAAAATGAGTCAATTAAGTAACAAAAACCGTCAATTTCCTCTTAAACGTCTTTTGGTAATATATAAAATAAAAATTAAATAATTATTTAAAAACAATGTAATATCTTTCATAAATGAGAGTTTGCAAGGAGGCAAGATCAGCTATGTGAGATGGTAACTCCCACCATCTTGGGTCTCTCCTCTTGATCAAAACGGTTAGGGAAGACATGCGGACTCTTTTAGGAATGGTATTGTATTTGTCTTTGGGGGTTTTATTTGACACTTCTCTCCCACGTAGCTTACTCACTCGTCGTTTTTGTACATTCACATTTCCATTCTTTGAGTTGGGCGTTCTTGTTTGCTTGGTCAATCTGATTGTCTTGCTTCCTAATGGAGATTTAACCTCAATCCCAACTCATACTCCTCTTTCTCTACTAGTTTCGAATCTTCAATCTGTACCTACATTTGTTGTTTTGGTCTTCTTTTAACACTCTCTTTCTCTTCTTCTTTCTTGATTGGCATCCATAGCTAGTGGCTCATTTGAATTACATTAGAATTGAGCTTAGTGGTGGGAGCCTGGTTATTATATTTGAGCTTTCAAATTCTATGGTGTTCATTTAAACTTGTGTGGGCCATCACAAATTCTCTTAAGTCAACAGGCTCCTGTGACAACGTAATCTTGTCTAGATCAATCGAAGAGAAGAATTTTTGGACTTCTTCAACTTGCAGAACTTCACTCACTAGCATGTAAACTTGAGCCAATTAATATGTTAAAATTTAGCATCGATGACTCTCATTTCGTTCTTAATAATTGAACCTCGATGTAACTTTGAACCTCAGTATGATCTCTTGGCGAAAGCGGTATGTCTTGCCGAATGTTGAACGTTTTGGTATAACCCTTAATGACTTGATATGATCTCTCAGCGAAAGACGATTGTCTCACCGAATAGAAAACTCACATTTGTGTGACTTTGAAGCTTCGGTATGATGTTTCACTGATAGCGGTAAGTCTTGGCGACATGGCAAAGTTTGAGCAATAGCTCTCTGGACTCGATGTAACATCTTGGAAATAAGGATGACTCTTGGCGACATCGATAGTTAAGTCTTGTGGCATCGGGGAGACACGGTTAGTGTCTCACTGACATGCCAACACAGGTTGATCGCTTTGACCGAGAGAAGACCATCCTAAGTGGTGAGTCATTGGCCAATCAGAGAAGCCGAATGGGAACCGCTAGCAGTTGGATTGTTGCGGCCATTACTGACTCAACAGATAGGGGTGACATGGTCATACTCAATTATTGCAAATTGTGATGGGTTTGATGGATTAACGGATTGGTGTGTGGTTGTATGATCAGTGGATGAATTCTATTATGTGAAGATTGTAACGTGAATGTTCTGTAACAAGGTTCTTCATGGTGAATGCTGCTGTAAACTGACATTAGAAAGATAAGTCAGATCTTTGTATGTAATCTTTATTACTATAATACAAAGTGACTTCTCTTGGTGTTGTGGGTTTTTCTCCCGTAAGATTTTTCCCACGTAAATCTAGTGTTCATATGTGCTTTTCAAATACTCTGTTTCTATTATCTCTTTCATGTGCATCTTAATTAGACTGTAATTGTAAAATTTAAAAGGTATCTCTGCATTCTTCCCTGAGGTTTTGATGTTAGGAGAGTTACTTCCACATCTAGCTTTCCTTACAAGTGGTATCAAAGCCTGGCCAGTTGTGTTATCCTTGTGGGTACATTGGGTTTTTTTGTGTCATTTTTTGTTCAATGGGAGTTTTGTAGAAGTTTTTCAATTTCTAATTACAGATTGAGATGGCAAGCACGTCAAGAAAGATTGAAATAGAGAAGTTCAATGGCAGCAATTTTGGGTTGTGGAAACTCAAAATGGAGGATCTCTTAGTGGATCGTGATCTGTGGCTTGTTGTGTCTGGAACTAAACCAACAACCATGAAGCAAGAAGATTGGGACCTTGTAGATAGAAAGTCTAAGGGGCTGATAAGGCTCTATTTGGCAGAATCCATTCTTATAAATGTGCATGAAGAGAAGATTGCATCTTCCTTGTGGAAGAGACTGGCATCTATTTATCAGGGGAAGTCTTTGGTGAATAAACTGTTCCTGAGGAAGAAGTTGTACACTTTGAGAATCTAGGAAGGAGGGTCTATTGCTGATCATTTGAACGCATTCAATATGTTGATTGCACAGTTAACATTTGTTGGTGTTAATATTGATGAAGAGGATCGTTGTATGCTGATATTGTGTTCTTTGCCAGATTCATGGGATCACCTAGTGATGGCTATTGGGAGTACAACATCCAGTTTCAAGATGGAGGATGTTGTTGCTTCTTTGTTATCAGAAGATATGAGAAGGAAATCTTCTGACATGGCAAAGGAGGCCCTTGTTGTTAGAGGAAGGTCGAAAGAGAAAGGCAAGAAGAAGGACAAGAAATCAAAATCAAAATCAGAGGGGAGATCAAAGTCTCCTAGCAAGAAGTCCAAGGTGAAGTGTTGGAACTGTGGGCAACCTCGTCATGTACAAAAGGATTGTAAAGAGGAGAAGAAGAAGAATAATAATAAGTATTCTTCCGACAATGATTCTTCTCATAGTGATGTAGACGCCTTCATTGCATCCTTTGCTACGCAGGCATCAAATGATGTCTGGCTAATTGATTCTGGAGCATCTTTCCACATGACATCTCATAGAGACTAGTTTACGAAGTATGAAGAATACGATGGTGGAAAGGTACACTTGGCAAGTGATTCAACTTTGGAAATTGTTGGTCGTGGAAGATTTAGAATCCAATTCCTTGATGGTAGAGTGAAGGGAATTAATGATGTAATGCATATACCAGGTCTGGCTCGAAACTTATTTTCTGTTAGTAAGCTAAATGATATTGGAGTGCAAGTCACCTTCTCTAGAAATGGCTACAAGATGACTAGAGGTTCAATGGTGCTAGCAAGGGGTGCTTGTATTGGTACCTTGTACAAGCTAGATGCACATGTTGTTCAACGCAACAGTGTCTCTATAAAGTCACAAAAGGCTACTCATGGAGGAAAAGAGGGAAATGTTCCTAATTGTGTAAACTCTATGGAAGTTAAACTTCCAGTAGAAAAGACTATGCTCTGGCATCATAGGCTTGGCCACAATGGTGAGAAAGGTTTAAAAACCTTGAAGAATAAAAACCTGGTTGAGGGGCTTGAAAATTGTAACCTTGAATTTGAATTATGTGAACATTGTATATATGGAAAATAGCACCGTGTTTCATTTTATTCCAGTCCTCATAAATCTTTTGGTTTGCTAGATTATATTCATTCTGATGTATTTGGTCCAGTGAATGTTCCTTCTTTATCTAAGTCAAGGTACTATGTATCATTCATTGATGATTACTCGAGAAGAACATTTGTTTATTTTTTGAAAATTAAATTAGAAGTATTCAGTCAGTTTAAGGAATTTAAGAACCTTGTAGAAAATCAGACTGGAAGAAAAATTAAATTCTTAAGGACTGATAATGGCGGTGAATTTTGTTCTGATGATTTTGAGAGGTATTGTAAAGACCATGGGATTAAAATACATAAGACTACACCTTATACTCCACAGCAAAATGGAGTTACAGAAAGGTTCAATAGGATAGTGATGGAGAGAGCATGAAGTATGCTGAGTAGTGCTGGCTTGGAGGAGTAGTTCTGGGCTGAGGCTGTTGCTACTGCATGTTAGTTGATTAATCGTTCTCTAAATTCTGCTCTTGTTGAGAAAACACCTTTGGAAGCATGGTATGGTAAGAAGCCCTCTTTAAGACATATTCATGTTTTTGGCTATGAGGCATATGCACATGTGTCGTATGAGAAAAGATCTAAGTTGGAGAACAAGGCTATCAAATGTATCTTTATTGGCTATAGTGCTGGCATAAAAAGATACAAGCTTTGGAATCCTAATACAGAGAAGGTTGTATATAGTAGAAGTGTAATCTTTCGTGAGCTGAAGCCTTCTACCTTGGATCTACAATCAGAGACAAAGTCAGAAAACAATAAGGATTTAGTTGGAATTCCTCCTACACCGGATAAAGAGGAATTGAAAATTCAAAATATACCTGAAACTGAGGAGAGCTCAAGAAGTTCTGAAAGTTTTGAAGAAGAATAACCTCAACCTCAGCAAGTGAGGAGTTCAACTCGTGAAAGAAAACAACCTGATTGGAATGGGTTCTCTTTGATAGATTCTACTTGTGCCTATGCTTTAATTTCTAGCACTGATGAGCCTAGGACTATAAAGGAGGCATTTAAAATGTTTGATTCAGACTCTTGGTTGGAAGCCATGAACGAAGAAATGGCATCATTAGAAAAGAATGACACTTGGAGTTTGGTGCCCTTTCCTAAAGTAAAAAAAGTTGTTGGCTGCAAATGGGTATTAAAAAAGAAGATTGGTCTAGATGGCAGTGTGGAAAAGTAAAAGGCAAGATTGGTTGGAAGGGTTATTCCCAGGTAGAGGGAATTGATTATGGGGAGATTTTTTCTCCTATAGCTAAGCTAACATCTATCAGATTTCTTTTGTCACTTATAGCAGCGTATGACTTAGAGGTCAAACAGATGGATGTGAAGACAACATTTCTTCATGGTGATCTTGAAAAAGAAATCTATATGTCCCAACCTGAGCACTTTGTTGAGAAAGGTAAAGAAAAAATGGTTTGCAAGTTAAAGAAGTCTTTGTATGGGTTAAAGCAGTCACCTAGAATGTGGTACCAGAAATTTGATATTTTTGTATTGTCTCTGGGATTTGTGAGATCAAAATTTGATCATTGTGTCTATTACAAAGTTGAAAGTGATCAAGTTCTTATTATTGCTCTCTATGTTGATGATATGTTGTTCATAGGCAATAGTAAGTTGATGATTTTTTATCTTAAGTCTCAGTTGTCTTCTAAGTTTGAAATGAAAGATCTTGGTGCAGCAAGGTATATTCTGGGGATGGAGATAACCAGGGACAGGAATAGTAGAAAACTTTGGCTCAGTCAGAGTAAGTATATCAAGACTTTTTTAGAGAGATTTTGCATGAATGATTGCAAGCTAGTTGTTCCAGTCTTGCAGGGAACGAAGCTATCTATTGTAGATTGTCCAAAATCTCCTACTGAGATGGAGAACATGACCAGTGTACCCTATGCTAGTGCGGTTGGTAGTCTCATGTATGCAATGGTCTGTACAAGGTCAGACATTGCCCAAGCAGTGGGAGTTCTTAGTCGGTTTATGGCTAATCTTGGAAGGACACATTGGGATGCTGTAAAGAGAGTTTTTAGATATTTGAAGGGAACTTCAGATTTTTCTTTGTGTTACCATGGGAACTTGGTTGAATCACAGAGGACTCTTAGTATTCGAGGCTATGTGGATTCTGATTGGGCAGGGGACATTGACAGCAGGAGGTCCACCAGTGGATATACTTTCATGTTGAATGGTGGTGCAATGAGTTGGATGAGTAAGTGGCAGGTTGTAGTTGCTTTTTCCACTATATAGGTTGAATACATGGCAGCTACACATGCTTGTAAAAAAGCAATTTGGTTAAAACGTTTGTGTTCTAACATTGGTTTTGATGCAGGGAAAATAACTATTTTTTGTGACAGTCAAAGTGCAATTTTTCTGGCAAAGAATCCTACTTTCCATGCCAGGATGAAACATATAGATGTACAGTACCACTTTGTACGAGATATGGTGGAGGATGGAAAGGTCAATTTGGAAAAATTTGATACTCTAGAGAATGTTGCAGATGCATTGATAAAGCCGGTGAGCACAGACAAGTTCAAGTGGTGTGCCAGTTCGATGGGCCTTAGTGCCCATGATTTTCAGTAGGTCCGTTGTGCCTTGGAGATTCCTGTGTGATTTTCATCAAGTGGGAGATTGTTGGAAATATGTGCCTCAATCCCACAGGCTGAAACCTCTGAAAGGGCCAAGTCGGTGTGACATCTTTTGTGTCTGGCCGACTCGCAACTTGAATCTTGTTGAATAGTTCAGGTCACTGTGACCTTGCTTCAATCTCACCAAATGATCCTATCGCTATGACAAGTTGTGTTTGGTATGACCTCCTACCGAGTGGAGATCTCTGGCCGACAGGCCATTCATATCATATATCGGGGAGACCCTTGGTTGAAAGGCTTACTTCGGTGTGAAGTCCCAGCGATAGCTAAAGTCTCACTGATAGGGATACACTTGGAGTCTTCGCGGTGACACAAAGACTTCGGTATGACATCTTAGCAATGGACAGAAGTATTGTCGACTGTTGCTTGGTGCTCGGTATGACTTAAGATCTCAGAGTAACGTCTCAGTGATAGCAATATGTCTTGGTGATAGATGAGCACTTCAGAGTAACTTTGAACCTTGGTATGATCTCCTGGCGAAAGCGATATGTCTTTCTGAATGTTGAACGTTTCAGTATAACCCTTAATGACTCGGTATGATCTCTCAGTGAAAGACGATTGTCTCACCAAATGGAAAACTCACGTCTGTGTGACTTTGAAGCTTCAATATGATGTTTCACCGATAGCGGTAAGTCTTGGCGATAGCGATACATGTGATGATCATCGGTATGAGGTCTTGGCGACATGGCGAAGTCTGAGCAATAGCTCTCTGGACTCGATGTAACATCTTGGCGATAAGGATGACTCTTGGCGACATCGATAGTTAAGTCTTGTGGCATTGGGGAGACATGATTAGTGTTTCATCGACATGCCAACACAGGTTGATCGCTTTGACCGAGAGAAGATCATCCTACATGGTGATTCATTGGCCAATTAGAGAAGCTGAATGGGAACCGCTAGCAGTTGGACTGTTTTTGCCATTACTAAGAGGAAGCTCAATAGACAGGGGCGACATGGTTATACTTAGTGGTTGTAGATTGTGATGGGTTCGATGGATTAACGGATTGGTGTGTGGTCGTATGATCAGTGGATGAATTCTATTCTATGAAGACTGTAATGTGAATGTTCTGTAACAAGGTTGTTCATGGTGAATGTTGTTGTAAACTGACATTAGAAAGATAAGTCAGATCTTTGTATGTAATCTTTATTACTGTAATACAAAGTGACTTCTCTTGGTGTCGTGTATTTTTCTCCCATAAGGGTTTTCCCACATAAATTTGGTGTTCATATGTGTTTGTCAAATACTCTATTTCTATTATCTCTTTCATGTGCATCTTAATTGGACTGTAATTATAAAATTTAAAAGGTACCTCTGCATTCTTCCCTGAGGTTTTGACGTTAGGAGGGTTTCTTCTGCATCTAGCTTTCCTTACATAAACATGGAATCAAGTATTGTCATGTCAAGCAAGGGTGAGAGTGCTAACGGCACAGGTGTGTCCACTTTATATAAAATCTTTGGCCAAGGTACGATGCTAGATTAAGCATCTGTCAGCTATCAAGAACCAGATATAGATATACCTCTGGTCAAAGTGATCTTTCTAGTTAGGAGTTACCTATAGTGAAGGATCGACTAGAGGCATGATGATATTATTTGATCCTTTGTTGATTACCCTCATTAAGGTTCGGGTTTCTTCAGTTGAAGAAACAGGTCTCCGGTTGGGTGGGAAAGCCCTTGATGATACTTATTTTTCCCTTGATGATGAAGTCATGTTGAAGCATTCTAGGAGGAAGCCTTCAAAACTATACTTTATTGCAACTCTTTCTCTCTCTCTCTTAATTTCAATTACAAATACTTTAGCATGTTTATTTCATAGCTGTAATAACTACTCTTTTCACTTCAAAAGCAAGGAAAAGTTAGTTATTGATCTTTTGTGATTTTAGTTATTGAATGCCACAGATCAACTACATATTGTATGCCACATATTCACTTAAATCTCTTGTTAAAACATCGACATAAACTACCCCTCAATTCGACTCCACCTGTACAATTTGAAGAGAATAAGCGAGTCAGAGAGCATGTGGAAGTATTTATGAGATTTTGTTTTTGAGCAACTTTGTACGTTATCATTAAAAAATGGCGCACTTTTAGTCTGATAACTTGACCAACTACCTAACTATTACTGGTTCTCGTGGTTTCCTTAGATTTAGGGTTTCAACATTTTCGTTGCTTTTAAAGCGATAGATATGTGTTGTTGGTGTGGCTGAATGAAGGCTTTTTTTTTTTAGGCTTTATAGAGTGTAGAGTGAGGATTCATTTCAGGAAGTTTTGATTGCATCCACACTGTCTCGTATGCTATTCATTTGATCCTTTTCATGGAATTAATATGGTTTAGGTCATTCTCATAATTAATTTGAATGGCGTACAAATTAGTGATGATGATATATACATGTAAACCATAGATATATCTAGAAACTTTGACTATATATGCACATTTGTCAATTAACGTCTCCTCTTCCCTTAAAAATTTTCCTATTGATTATCACTTAATAGGAAATAGTTTCAATTTATTAATTTTAAATAGAAAATCTTACAAAATAAGAAATTAAAACAATATTATTAAACCTCCATTTTGTGGATGTTATTTATAGGAAGTGGCTATTCTCATACAAAATAGCATGTCTAACTCACTATAAATATAAAATAGTAGGGAGGGTGGGACCTACAACAATCATTATGTGTTAACCGTTCATTTAATATTCTTCTTTGTTCTTTCTTATCACTATGAAGCACCAACTACTATTCCTTTTTTTGTACTATGTAGCCACTAAAATGCACCTTTTATTGTATTTATTAATTAATTAAAAATTAAAAAATGAATGTAGTTTTTATTTTCAATTAATTAATAAATACAGGCAAACGTGCATCTTGTTGCTGCATAGACATCACCCCCTTTTTTTGTCATTATTGTGATTGGACCCATATTTCATCAAAAATTTAAAATATCTATAATTAAGGAGCATTGTTGCGATATGTTGTAATTTGAGAAATCAAAATCAAGTTGTAGGTGATAATGCTAGCTTCACAAGGGACAAGTTGTATCCAACCAAAATCCCAAAACAAGTTGTAATCGACCATAACTCTTTTGAGTAGGTTTATCTACTATATGTAAATGTACAATGTCCAGATATTTTGTTGAGATTTTAAAGAAGTAGATTTCAATTCGCGTTAAAAAAAATATATTTGTGGTGTGCCCTATCTCATTCTCCCTATGAGTGAAATAGGGGACTTTGTTGACCACTTTTCCTATGTCAAGCTTTAAGTTATGATAGATCATTTTTATTTCATACTACTTAGATAAGGGTTTACCCTTGGGCTCCATGAAATTGTTTGAGGGATTTCCTCAATGACATCCTCTAGGTCTTAAAACTAACCTCCTCTAGATGCATATGCAAGTAAAACCAATTGGGTCTATATAACTCATTAAGCTAATCACACAAAATATAAAATTGCGAGTTCATTTAAAAAAAAATCAATATACCAAGCAACAACCATTCTCCATACAAAATAAAATGAGACCTACATGCTATTAAAACCTATTGGAATATAACCCATCAACTTAATCACTTTGTTAAAAAATTGTGGATGTTTAGAGGTATGAGACCTCTAAACATTCATCCTCTCATCCATAGACATGTTGGTGTAAATAGGTTTTTTTCCTATCTAGTCTTTAGTACGTCTTATTTGCATGTTAAATCCACTTAGGTACTAGTAGGGAATCTTTCTAGATAGTGTTAGTTGTCACTAGATCTTATCTTATCTTTTTACATTGAATGCTTGTGTCTCAAGTCATTTAATATTTTTTGAGGTAGTTGTCTCATTATACAGGATTAAGATACATGTCAAGATCTTGTCTAAACCTATTTCACAACTTTCCTTTATAAGTAAGGCACCATATGTGCATCACATATTCAATCTAGCAATCTTGCATCCATAATCATAACATGAAGGTCTTCCCAGGGTGTTGAGGACTTCACCATTAACTCCTACATGGTATGAGAGCTTTAGTGCTTTAGTTCCTAGATTTGAGGACCTATCTTTGCTTGAAAATTTTGCTTGGTACAATTGAGGGTTTCAAAGACCTCACGATTGAATCCAAGGCATCACATAATGTTATATTTTCTTTTTGTTTTATTATTATTTTTTATTTTCTATTGATCTACAAAGATTTCTAGTTGAGGGTTACATTTGCTAGATCTTGGAGGTAGATGAATTTTTGGAGCACTTTGGGCCAAAACAAACCCTACCATTGCATCTGGAAGGCTCGAAAACTTAAGGATTGATTATCAAATCATCAAATTTTGATATTTTCTCTTGGAGGTATCAAGTAAAATTTTATCTAATTAGCATATTTGCATAACTCTATGGATTCATATGCAGTCGTACCATATGGTAGTCGCCATTTGCCAATCTATGAGTCAATTTTGTCATGTCCCAAATTTTACACAACTATATAATGCACAACCACCATTTTCTTTTAATAAACAAATATAAACACATAATTATTAATTATACATGTACATATCCACAATAATATTAACTTAAATAACATTCATATTAATATTATGAATACCTTTATTTGTTCCCATTCCTTTTGGGTATTCATACTTACAAACATTATAATATTGACTCAATATTAATCTACCACCCACATTAAGAATCAAATTTAATACCACTCATAATATTCATAACTAATATCATCCTTATTTATATAGTATTACCAACTTCACTATTAGTATTATCATTAGTTAAACATGTTTTCTAACATTACCGACTCCAATTTTACTTCTAGTAAAGTCAACATCATTATTCATAGAGTAATAGTCTTATATCTTCACTTTCAGGCACCTATAGCTACTAAACCATAAGGAATTTGAAGATGATGCAAACTAGTGATTTGTGAAATTTTATCTATAGATTCTAAACATATATTTAAAAAAAAAAATGGAATCTGTGTTGTAGAAAAATGGCCCCTTATCATTTTTCATGGCCTTTTAGGTCTTGTTTCAAGATGTTTGGTCTATTTTTCTTTGATTTTATATTGTAATGTGGCTTGAACATGCATTTGTATCTACTAAAATTCAAATATTAACGTCTTGTGAAGGTTTTGTGAAGTGTTGTAAAACATTTCTACACTCTTCTAGACTTTATTCATTACAATTCACCTAAAAATCACTTTTTCATCACTAATCAAGTCCTATTTTGAAGTGTTGTAAAGTATTGTAACAAGATTTCATGCTTCTCTAGGCTTAACTTCACTATTTACACCTTTCTTATGCTTCATTTGACCCTTTTATGCCCTTATAAGCCTTAATTAAGTGCATTTTTAAATGTAAACCCGACAAATAACATAAAATGTGACTTAATTCCTAACACCCATTTTCAGGTTCTAAGTGGAACCCATTCGCCATGGGTGGTGAATGAGTCCCCCTTGGCTCCAAATTCAACATATTTTAAATTTCCTTTTGGGTTTTTATTCAAAATCACTTGATGTCGGCCTATGATGAGGTATTAATGGGTTACTAAGGCACAAGTGTGTATAAATAAGTGATTTTCACCTCATTTTACATCTACAATCACTCATCACATCCAAGCAATCTTTTCATTCATGCAAGCATTCAAGCACTCTACAACATCAAATCAAGCATAAATCAAGCATTCAAGAGCATCCATTGACATATCTTCAAATTTTGTTCAACAAGGGTTTGGTAAGTTGATAGCATTTGTATGTTATTTGTTTATCATTCTCTTTCATTTCATTATTTCATTAAGGGTTTGATTACCAAAGTGGGGTTTGACCAAGGAAAACCCCTATTTGCTAACCCTCAAACATTTTTCCCCTCTTGCATGTGTGTTTGCAAACTTTTGTATGCAGATTAAACAAATATTTAGGTGTTGAAGAGTGGTCAACAAGTCAACTAGGTGCTTCAAGTCAAATCAACCTTATTTCAAGCTTGGAAAAGGTATTTTGTCTCTTTCCTGTAAAATTGACTTCAACAACCTGACAAGCAAGTATCCTCAGATTTATGTTGCAGACTTGTCTCCTAATTTCTCAAAATTTTGGGAGAGGACTGATTCGCCACCAATGGCGAATGAGTCCCACCTTAAGGCTGAAAATCTAAGTTGTGTCAGATTCTGGATCCCGACACTCAGAAACTAATTCCCGACAGTTTTCATCAGAAGCAAGATTGATTCGCCACCCTAGGTGAATGAGTCCCACTAGTGAATTTTTGTGATTTCAGACAACATTTCAAAGATTCCATATTTCTCAAATCTTGCCTAGGTGCACATTGATTTAACCCATTTCTTTTTGTTCTACATTTATTCATTCTTATTTCATTGTTTTGCATATCACATTGTGTTTTCTAGCATAGCTTAAATCTTTAGTTTTGCATTCAAATTCAGTGATATAGATCACTTAATTGCATTTAGTTCACTTCATTTAGATTAAATAACATCACACATAACATAATTTGAATGAACCCTTTAACATTTTTGGCCCTACTTTCTCCTTTTAGGTGAAAATCCCTAGAACAGCTAGAAAGGTGCATGGTGCCAAAAATCTATGGTTCAGAATCAAATTGTATTTATTTTTCCATCTTTGAAAACTAGTTTTTAATAGTAAACACCATTTCTAACACTAGTACAAAAACAACAATATATGACTAAATAAACTACTAAAAATTGCAAATAAATGACTAATGTTGGTCACATGACCATTAGTAGTTTATTGCCGGTTATTTATAACGTGACCAAATTTATGACTAAACTATTAGAGTCATTAATTTGGTCATTGATTTAGTCATTGATTTGGTCATTTATTTAGTCATTGATTTAGTCGTTAATTGAGTCATTGATTATTGTTAACTGGTCATTTATTTAGTCATTAATTTAGTTATTGATTGTTGTTAACTGGTCATTTATTTAGTCATATGTTTAGTCATTACTTTAGTCATATATTTAGTCATTAATTTAGTCATTACTTTAGTCATATAATTAGTCATTGTAATTATCTATTTGGTCATTGTATTCATTTATTTTAGTCATAGTAGTCATTTATTTGAGTGAATCAATGATTAAAGTTATAAATCAAATATAACTTAATTAATTCTCACAAAATTATGTATATAAACTTCAAATATCTTAGATATTCAATTTATTTTTTGTATTGGATTAACATAAAAAAAATATACAATCAACAAAAAAAAATTATGCATATAAAGCTCAAATATCATAGATATTCAAATGTTTTTCTTGTATTGCATGAAAAAAAAGAATATACAAACAACAAACAACTGCATAACCAAAGGAATTACAAACAACATACAGCTACATACACAAAGATCCAAGAAATACATCCTTCACTGCACTCTTGGTTGTCATGGAAGACAAATCCAAGATACGATACAAATGCTACAAACATTGAATAGAGAAAAAACATGAAAATATATAGTAAATGTAGTTATATTATTTGTGGTATAGATATTGTCCAATTCAGAGCAGCCTTGCCCTCCCATTCCAGTCGAACAACCCTTGAGAGAAGATGGGAAGGATTCGAATGAGAAGGATGGAAACTTCCTATCTAGAAATCTCATTGGTCATGGTCAGATGAAAGTAAAGAGTGCATGTTTGTCTCTACAATTTGACGAGCTGCAACCTGAAAATAAGATTTCAACGAGGGTTTTAGAATATGTTTATTAAATTGAAAATACAGTTATTAAAATGAAAATATAGCCAAGATCTAATAATGAGCACATTTATATTTTTACAATATGGAATCCTTTACTTGTTTCAATGGTTTTGTGAAATTTCCCATTACAGATGCTTAAATCGTTAATGATGTAAGAAGAGAAATGAATTTACTTCTATGCCACTTCACATTAGAAACACTTCATAGAAACTCAAAACCCTTAGAAATCAAATATTGAGGAATGATCATCAATTGTTAACAACCTTTTCCACAATCTTTTTGCAATAGTTTATCCCTCACTTCCTTCCCCATGCTTATGCCACTTTACCTATCGAGAAGTCATGTCATCAAAAGTTATGTATTCTTTGGGGCTTGAGACCGATAATGGTGATGGAATGTATTTCAATCTTAGATCGAAGTACAACTACAAAATAAAGTTTTATCCATTCTTAGGACTATCCTAGAGATGCATAGACCCCTACTTCAGGCTTAAAAAATCTCTCTCGATATTCCCTACATCCTCTCAAATTGGAAAATTTCTTCTAGGAATCCCTCGACTCCTCATAGGTCACTTCTTTTATATGCTATAAAATTCTATGAATGATCCATTTCATGAAAAATGACGAATTGAAGGATCTTTGAAACAGATTGTAGTTGCAATGAGGAAGATAATAAGGCACATACCAGGAGGTTCAAAACAAATGAAGGAGGTGTAGACGAATCTACACCCAAATTGATTGACTTATTCGATATTAACTAGGAAGATCAATCTGAGCATTCAAAAAATGTATGTTCTATCAAATATAACAAAATAAAACCTATGAGCTAGAAAGAGTAGATCCATATGTTGTAGAAGCCATAGTTTTCTTTCATAAACAGAGTGAAAAATCAAAGGAAACAAGAGTTCCATAGTTTTGCAAACAGATAAAAAAAGTATAAAAATGTAAATGAACAAATAAATTAGGCTCGGCAATTATGCATATATGTTTCTCCATTGTTTTTTGTTGGTTTCCCCACTGCTATTGGTTTCAGCTCCTCCAAACTCTTTATCGCTGGTATTGACCTTTCACTTCTTCGATTTGGTGAGCTGTAGCCTAAAAATAAGGTTTCAAAGAGGGTTTTAGAGTATGTTTATTAAAATGATAACTATGACCAAGATCCTGATAATGAGCACATTTAGGTTTTAACATTACATCTTCCTTTATGCCACGTAGTGAAGTATTCGCATATCCCATTAAGTAGAGGAAATCAAAATGAGAATAAGGTATGAAATAGCATAGTTTTCGCCACCGACATTCTCTCCTGCTTGGTTTTCATCAAAGAATGTGATGGAAAAATAATAAAATACAAAAGAAAAAGATATATCTAAAAGCATCAAGCCTGAAATACTCATCTTTGAATAAGTGAAATTCCTAAACTATTACTAATACTGAGCACATTTAGGTTTTATCATTAGGGCATCCTTTTACCTCCGTTTTTGTTGGTTTCCTGCCGCTTTTGGTTTGGCTCCTCCAAACTCTTCCTTGCTGGTATTGACCTTTCACTTCTCCGATTTGGCAAGCTATAGCCTAAAAATAAGGTTTGACAAGGGTTTTTATTAAAATGAAAATTTTGACCAAGATTTGGCAGAATCTATTTATTAAAATGAAAATTATTTGCGCGCCCATTATGCTCACCCATTATGGATTTGTCTGCTAAAAAAAATTCAAAATGGACTCCAGATTAAATAAACTAGCACTTGTAGCCGAGGGAGCTGCAAGAAATACGCCGATAGTATTATTAATTACCTGAACATTATTGACCATGTCTTCACAAAAGATTATCTCTTGAATACAACCATCACTATGTATAAGAAACATACAATTGGGAGGAATTATCTTAACTGCACAAATTACAACACTTGGGATATTCCCTGAGCTAAAACATGGCTTATCAATATCTAGGTGATTACCAATATTATTAAATTTACTCACAGTATCTATGAATAAACTAATATTTAACATTGATGTGCATTTTATTTGTACCACACATGGAGGTTTGAGATAAAAAATTGTTTTGATAGCAACAGTTGTGTGTATGCTGAAATCTTGGTGATTGTCGTCATATCCGGCATGCTAATCCTTTGTACACAATAAATTTCTGCTTTATCTAATGCAGTCTTTTGACAGTGATTGTTTTGGGCAGCTACACACAGCAATGTGTTAGTAATCCTATCCAATGTGGGATTCTTAGAATTATTTTCTTTGGGCAGCTGCATGGAGTAGTCATCATCATGTCACAACTCTCATAAACGTGTGTTTTTTTGCTGGGTGGAAGGTTGATTTTCTTTGGGCAGCTGCATACAGTAGTCATCATCATGTTGCAGCTCTCATAGACATGTGCTTTTTGCTGGATGGAATGTGGGATGCCAATCTCCATGCAAATGGTACTTCAATCTATTCACAATACATGAATCTCCATGCAACATTATTAGTGTTTATTTTATAGTTATTTTGTGGTTGCACATTGAAAAAGACCATGATTAGTGTTAAAAAAAGATAAACATAATGTTGATTTTAAGATATCTTCTGATGATAATAACCAACATTTCTAATCATATAGATGAAATTATTTCCACTATAATTAGAAGTTTAATGTTATGAATTATGAAACTTAATTACCCACTGCTTACAGTTGCCATTAGAAGTGTTAATGTTTTACTTTTCATCAATTTGTCAAATCTTTAAAAGTTTGAGCAAAGTCCAAATCTCTTTGCTATGCTTTGCAAGAGTATCATCAATTGGTGATCATACACTCGCTTATGTAGTAGTTACAACAAACTTAATGCAAACTAATGATAGTAGTTGCCAACTTTTGTGGAATGCAGGGAAACATGTTTTGGATGTTCCTAAATGCTTTCATAGTTGGAACAAATTCTATCAGTCTTTCTTAAACCAGACCCACATTTATGGTCATTAAAAATATCAAATTTCCTTCTTAAGCTGTGGAAGAAGAAAAAATTCACCATTCCTTTTAAGCATTAATGAATTCTTCCCTTCCTCCATGTATAAAAAATTCCTTGGCCTTTTCTAATTCATTAAAAAGGAAGAACTGTCAATGGCTCTTCAAATAAATGAACTGCTATCTATAAGATGTGCAAAGGCCATGATTCACGAAGCTAATATTTCATCACTTAGGCATTAGGCTGAAGCACTCCATTATCTTTACTAATCTCAAAAGACGAAGCATATAATGATGGTTTGTAATTCTTGTAAGATATCAAAGATAGATCTATGCACAATTATATGATGTTTAAATCTCTTTGGAGGATATATTAACCGTTTATAGGCTATATATCTCTTTAGAGGATATATTGACCATTTATAGGCCATATAAATCCTCTACAGGTCTTATAAACCAATGTACAAATTGATTTGATCTCCATACAACTGCTCACACACAGTACAAATTGGTTTAAACTCCATACAATTTGTTCTCATTTTGTACAATTGTTTTAAATGCCATATAAAATTATAACTGACCATAATCTTATTAGAGGTCATTTCAATCAGATTTTAAAATAGATTTTTCATCAAAAAATTTATTCAAACGCTACTTTGCCTATCCAATCACGATCTAGTTCTTCCTCTCACAACCATGAGGAGTAACATCTAAATTTTATACCCTATCATGGGTCTTGCCAGAGTCTTCATATTATCAACTTCCATGGATATAGGAGGAAAATACTATGTAGAACATATTTTTTAAAACAAGTTTATCTATTTTCTTTTTACCATTCTTTCACAATAACTAGTGTTGTGATAAAATAAAAATGGGATCAGTTCGATATACTTCTTAATGCAATTATGTTTTATTAGCGGCATATACCACCCAATCATTGCAATGTTCCCCCAGGTCTTAATTGTCCCAACCTCCATGAGAGCGCGCTCCATATAATTAAAATGTTGGCATGCTAAAAGAAAAAATCTAACCATTTTGGTTTATGCTTAGTATGGTGGTCAAGTGAGTGCTTTTCCTCATCTGGCCATCAATCAGATTCCTGGTGATACTTTTCTTAATGGTGTTAGCGATCTTTGTTTTAGCATCCATGTCACTTGCATAAGCCACAAACATAAATTATATTTCAGCACTATCGAGATTGGTCTAATAGCTATGTACAATAAAGCTTTTAGAGGAAGGAATTTTCTTACAGAAGAAAGATATAGATAGAAATGTATGGAGTATTTGAAATATAGAATAACCCATGTCAATGTGTACTGTGTTTTGAAACATACAATGTCCTATGTGTCACTATATATCATCATTTAATAAAATATAATAACCCATGTGAATGTGTCTCATCATATATATCACTCTAGTTTGTTGCTCTTGCTCTTGAAAAATCTTTGTGCCCATATGGTAGATACACCATGATAACAAAATATATAGTTACATCAATTACCTAAGAGTGGCCGTAGGAGATTCTGTACATGTTCTATTATTTTTTCCCATTTGAATTTTGTATTGAATTCCTAGTCTATAAGGTTTTGATTCTAACTAAAGTTATTGTGAATTATTTCCTATTTTAAATAAAAGTAATATCTAGCAAAAGTAACATCTGATCAAAATTTTAAATATCTAATAATAGAGGTTTCAACTAATGGATATTTTATCAAATTCTTAGTCATATCTATTGAATTGTTGAGGAGACTGTCTGCCTTGTACAAAAAAAAAAAATCGGTCATTTTACATTCCTTTGAAATTTATTTCATTAAAATGAATCTTGCAATATTCAATTTAGTTTTAAGTTTCAGAAGAACATTCTTGCTATTGTTGGTTTACATTCGTTTCATTCTACCTTTTTCCTCCGGGTAAATGGAAAATGACTTATATCTTGGACAAAGTCATAAAAATGAATTGGTGAGAAATCTTCACTTCAATTATGAAGAAATTAGGGTTAGTAGTGTTTTCTCTGATGCTCCAGATGGCCCATTATTGAAGAAACAATTGTTCATCTCAAAATCCAATACTAACTCATAATGGAAAGAAGTGAATGAACAAGAATAGAAAACATGAGCTACAATGGAAGAAGAAAATAAGAGCCATTTTCTTGTGTTGATAGATGAAGATGAGTACTCTGAATTTCTACATAATGAAAATGTACAGAATACTAACTGGATCAGCAGTGACTATGATTATGATGGTGGTATCATTGATGATGAGGATATTGCTCTTTTTGTAACAGGGGCAATAGATAATGAGCAACTTCAGTTTGATGGGGATGCTGATGATGAAGATACTGATGATGATGGCAATACTCATAATGAGGATATTAATGGTAATTGTGATGAATCCTTTATTTATGAGAAGTCCAAAAGTTCTGTGTTTAGTGGAGAGAGTGAGGAGTACTATGAGGAAACTGAACATTTTCAGGGTATAGATACATCAAAAATTCTAGTCTAAACTATACAACAAGTGATGTGGATCGTGAGATAAAAGATGAAAGCATCAGCTTTATGGCAAGGGAAATTAGTCAAATAGACCCTCTGGAAGGTGATTTTAATGACAATGAGATGGAAAGTATTTATGTGAATGTGGCCTACCGTTTTCCCCAAGATTTCCCTAGTCAAGAAATTCAACGATATTTTGATCAATCACCAGAATTTCATTTTAGATTATAGTATCAAGTTTGTGTAATGTTGATTCATCCTCTTTTTGTGTTCGGAGGTCGAAAACAATCTGCTTTTCTGAATATTTACAAAAAAATATTTAGGAAGAATTTTCTATCCACTAGTATTAGCTTAGTGAAAGAACATTCCAAAGCAATGCCACATGTTGTATATGGAAAATTGCTTGATGAAAAAAGTGAATTGTACCTGGTAGTCATCAAAAAACATCAGAGTGGTAGTTGGAATAAGAGCAGGATTAAGGTGCGTTGTGTTCAATATAGTGCAGTCACATCATCTGGGCATAACATAAGATAAATTTGAAGGGGAGATCTATAATGAGATTGGGAAGATATTAACTGATGTTCTCACAGACCGTGCATGTGTTGTACCAAAAGTTGAGTGGATGGTACGAGACATGTTAGATATAGTGTTATTTAAGTACACTAAACCTTCTCAAATAATAGTTCTTAGTAATGATGGAGAGGATCCTGCCTTGACAGATGGACTCTTGATTGGAATAACTAATAGCAGTAGAATATTTAGTGGAGATGCTTCAGGAATGGAAATCAACAGTTCATGTGCAGCAAGTGGAGCTCCTAGAATAACAGATGAATATTCTGACTATCAGGTCACAAAGAAGAAAATATAAGGTGAGCCTTTCTTTTCCTTTTTAGCAATCCATAATCAATATATTGACAGGCTTTCTAGTGACTTCAAGATGAAAAATTGTTTGTAAAATTACAGTTTTCCAGCAATGTATTAAGTATATTGTTTTATAATGCTTAGGACTCCTGGATGTCTTTGGTTCAGTTCTGTCCACAATATCATTGGTAGATTGGAGGATTAATAGTGTGTCTCACATAAGCATGCAAATGTTTATGCATGTGTGTTTCTTGGGGATAGAATGGGTATAACTATTCCTCCACAAGTGTTTGTCTGTGGATTGCCAAGAATTTCTTGCACAAGACAGGAAAAATGTAATTGTTTTAGTATGTAATGATCATGAATATATAGGAAAAATTATTTTCCTCACATTCTTAGATAGGATGGATTGCATATAGATTCCCATAGAGTACTAAGTATTAACCAAGATTTATCCTTCAAATCAAATCCTTGGTTACATATTTCTAAAATTGCATTTGATCTTCTAACTGAAGGATATGAGATTTAATTGTGGTAGGTAATCTGTTACACCCTAAAAATATATGATACTGGAAAACCTTTTCAAGGTTTAAGTAATGAATTACTTCTTGATAAATCAACTGGTGATGGTGTAAATTCTCCCAGTCTTACTCATCAAGCCAAAGACTTTTATGGATACAAATGTTTGGAAACAACTACAAATTATGAAAATTCTATTTCTTGTTAAGAGGAACATATTTTACAAGTTAAGCTTTATTTGAGACTATTGCTTGCATGCTGGGATGGTGGAAACGACATAGAATCCAAAAATTTGCAAGAAGTATATGAAAGGATATTTGCAACAAATTTAAACTTAAAGGAGCTAGGTTTTACATTTATTGGAGAGCTGTTGAATTGTTTTTCAAATATCGCTCTTTTAAATGATCACAAGCCAGGAATTGTTTTCCTTCAGCCATCTGTTGAAAACAAGCGTATTGTGAAGAAAGTTGTCACTGGATTTTGTGCAACAGTTCTCTTTATTGTTAAACAACTTCCCTAATGGCATGGATATTTCCACTTTTATAGAGTCTCTTAGTCTCTGGATATATTTGATGCGTGGAAGCAACAATAATATCACTCAAGGTCTTAAACAATCCATCTAAACCTATTCTGTAAACAAATGAACGAGATGGCCAAAAAATTGGAGGAGAATCAGCAGGCTAAGATCTGGTGTTTCAGTGTGAAGGTCCAGAATGGTGAGGCAACCAAGTTCTCTAGTGGAAAGAGAGATTTTTGTGGTGTCTGATGGGGAGCAATAGGGGTGAAAGGATAAAGGGATTAACCTCTCTCGATTGTTGAGGGAAAATTCCATGCAGGAATTAGAGAAGGCAGCCCTTGAAGCTCAGAAAATTCACTTGGAAAGTGAAAATTCGTCTGCCTTGCAAGAAAAGAAGTAGCTGCAGCTAGCAAATGCCCATTTAGAAATTGCCCTCTGACAATAAATCTAGATGTGAATTTCTTGATTCCTCAGACAACTCGAATGAAAAATGAACAAGATTTCCAAAATTTTGAAGATGGAGATCGCAGACATATAAAAGATTTGCCTTTTATTCCAGATTGTATGTGCTTTTTTGTTTTTCCATTCTATTTTGATTTCACTATAGACAATAATGTATTTTTTTTATGGAGAATGTAGAAAAATGTTTTCTTGTCCATGCATGATCTATGCATGTCTTTTCAGGTTTACAGAGTGGAGGAGCACTTGTTTCAAAGGTTTTGGGAGAATCAAATAATGGGTATATCTCAATCAAGAAACCTCACATTGAGCTAGGTACATAATTACACTACAAATTAAGCATGCTCAAGATTCAATCATCACTTTGGAAAAGCCTTTGCCTATGAATTAACCAGATATGAATATGAAAAGTTCTAAGTTTTAACACAGAGTTAATCATTGGTACAATAACCAATAGAGAAAATAGATGACTAATTTCAACAGTCGGTTTTCCTGGGACGATAACCAGGAGAAATGGGAATATTTTAAGTTTAATAAACACTTAATTCATGTACTTAAACAGGGCGATGTCTAATTACAAAATTATAATTTACTCAAATAATTAGAGTTGGTCATGATACTAACCTTTATAATCCTCCTTCTCTTATACAATCCACTTGCCCTCATAGGACTCATCAAAAGATTCGTAAAACAGCTGCACAAAACCATACATTATCTCAATTCCAAATCCAAAATTCCCAAACTTTGTATAAGCAAGCTTATCTTCGTTACAAGATTTACTAAAAGAAATATCAAAGAAGAATGCATATAGATATATTATATTAGCCATTAGGTGCCCCACAAAAAATTTAAAATGAAATCCTCTTACCGTGCTACACTAGGATGAATCCCCCTACACTAGGATGAGTCCCCCCAGATAAAACCACAATTAATTAAATTATTTGTGGGCTTCACTAAATTTAACATTCAAATCTTTTATTGCGCAACATTAGAATTAAATTCTCTACATAAAATTAAAACTAACTAAACAATCTCCGCTAAGTTTTCCTTCAGTCTACAGAGTATCAAATCAAAATTTCTTATAACTGAACACAAAACTAAAACCCCATGCAAGATCCAACGAAGAGAGTATGTATTTAACCAAAAATTTAATTTGATTTGCCAACTTTACTCTAAAATTATTAAAAATTGAATGTAAATCCTAAACCCTTAGTGAAATTCCCTCAAGTTGGCATGTATTCCACCTCACGGTACAATGATCTATAGAGTTTTGCACTTAACACTAGATGGGTTTAAAACCCTTCTTAAAATCCAGCCAAAAAACATGTGCTCTAATGAATTTTATTGGATTTTTTAGGGTTTACCGGACATAAATCACAAACCCTGATGTACAAAAAATAGTACATAGAAGGCCATAAACCAATCTAACCGATTCAGAAGCTAAAACCAGGACATTCAACAGTGCAATTGCACAGAGCAGAGCCAAAAACAAAGAAATCCGCCATTGATCCATCGTGACCAATTAAAGCACCCTGCAAATCCAACATAATTTCAACAAATCCACTGTCAAAAGCTCCCAAAACTTGATTCTCCTTCAAATACACCAAAAAAACATGGCATAGTCCATAAATAACTCTCACAAAAACACTTAAAATATCTATTAAAACAAGCGCTCTCAAAACCCAAGCCATAAGAAATCGAAAAAACTAAATAGGAAAACATGTTCACTATAAACAAACCCCTACAAATTAAAAAATAGACGGGCATAATAGTTCTGATTAATTAAAAAACCTTCAGATGCAACTTGGTCAATCTACAAAAGGGAAAAATCTTTGACCTTGCTTCACTAAAACATACGAAACCAACCTCGAAATGATCAGAAGGAAACGGTCGATCGACCTTCCAATTTGAATCTCTGATCTAAATCTATTGTAATACCACATGGCAACGATCTTTTCATTTCATATTACTCAGCTCCTAGGTGGTTGAAAGCAACTCCGTAGCACGAACAGGGAGCATGAGGTGGGTACAAGGCGCCAACAGCAGCTGTAAAAACTCAGGTTAACCGTCAGCATCAACGCCCAGAAAACTTTTCCAACGACACAAAATCCAGCGTGAGACAACTTCCTAGCTGAAAGTTGACGCTAAATATAGCCTATAGGCTAAATTACACTAGCACTTGCAGCCGAGGGAGCTGCAAGGAATACGCTGATAGTTTTATATAATTTCCTGAAAACAAAAGTAGAGTGTATTCACCAAGGAAAAACCAAATTGTAAATAGTTAATGAGTTCAGTATTTCATAATCAAATGTATGCAACCTATGATCTGATCAACAAAACCTAGATATTAATATAGCATCATGACATGGAACAAGAAAAACATTTATTCCATGATTCTAGTAAAGATTTTTCTTCTATTCTATCCAGCTTGGGCTTATGCATTACCAACATGGATAGAGAAGATCTCATCATCTTTTCTAGAAGCGTTATATAATTTCCTGAATAGTTTTATATAATTTCCTAAAAACAAAAGTAGAGTCTATTCACCAAGGAAAAACCAAATTGTAAATAGTTAATGAGTTCAATATCTCATAATCAAATGTATGCAACCTATGATCTGATCAACAAAACCTAGATATTAATATAGCATCGTGACATGGAACAAGAAAAACATTTATTCCATGATTCTAGTAAAGATTTTCCTTCTATTCTATCCAGCTTCGGCTTATACATTACCAACATGGATAGTGGAGATCTCATTATCTTTTCTAGAAGCGTTGATTTTTGTTCTGTTACATACTATGTTATTGGCTTTGCACTAGAAGCAGAGAGGTAACTCTTGTAATTCTGTATTTTTGCTTCGTAGGCAATTTTGGATGCATAGAAATCTTACTGATCCATTACAAGAGGTTTACCGTTTGATAGTTCTTTGTGAATAAGACTGTTTTATGTGACAGGAAGAATAGAAATATAATGATTTGAATCATAACGATTACTTTATAAATCACTTGCTATATTCATAATACTTTATTGAAGTGATTTTTATCACCACAAACATTCCATCTATAGTTAAGAGACAGACAGAAACATTAGATCTCTAAATAACTTAACCTTATCCACTTATAAGTTTGTGGTTTCCTTAATCCTTACAGAGCACTTCTTAACTATCTTCATGATGATTTCAAGAACTGTATAGAACAAAAAGTGGCCTGAAACTGTGGGAGATAATTTGGAAGCATGCAATCTATTTTTTGGAGTCTAATTCTACCCATTCACCTACCTATTTTTAACCAATTTCAATGAGCATGTGAGCCCTATGCTTATTTGTTGGAAGTTGAGTTACACATCGAAAAAAATAGATTCATGCTATCCCATGTGTAGTAAGCAATCCGTGCAAATAGTAAATATGCATGAATATCACATCTGCTACCCAAAAAGAATGTGTGCCTGCCCAATTAGACATTGGCTCAAAAGCACCTAATCATGAGAAGCTATGACATCCTGTTGACCAGAGGATTACACCTTATCATGTAAGGAATCACCCTAGACGTACAAGTGCTAAAAGCCCAATACTCTCTCCCCTGCATATGCTGCAAGAGAGTTTGCAGTGCATGATGTGATGAGGCTTTGGTTGATTTGGGCTTGCACAATTAGTTAGCTGTAGAAATTAATTCTAATTCCATTAAAATCATTCTAGAAGCCTTTTGGAACATTAGAAAGGTCAAGTAACATGTCTAAAAAATAATGATACATGAATTGAACTTTTGGATTTGACCTAATTCAAATATACATAGAGGTGAGAAGTAGTCATATCTATAGAACATCAATATTGAATCAGAAGCATAAAATATTTATTCTTTCCTCACATTTCTACATATGATCTGATGTATATCTCATACCTAGAACATAGCAAGATTATCATTAGTTAGATCCTAAACCTAGAGGTGATTTGCATTCCTTGAAAACCTCCACCTACATCTCCATTCAAAATTTCTTGACCTACTATTGGCCAAACTACCTGAGTACTGGGTTTAATGTGAGTAGGATCGCCTAGCAATGCTTCATAATACAATACCTTTTGCTTCTATTTTATTTTCCCTCTTGTTAATAAGAAAAGCTAAATTAATTTGATCTTCATATTTCAATGCTCTGAAATTCAAAACTGTCAAAGCACAAGATTCAACACAACAATTACTCAAGTTGCTAGATTCATGATATAAATTGTGAAGATTGAAGCATCCTCTCCAAATTTCATGATCAGTGTATTTGTTTGTAATTTTCACTTTTCATCAGAAAATTTCTGCTCAAAAGAAAAGCTTCCAAAACAAAGTTTAAACATTATTAGAAATTGACAAGCAACACAGTAGGAAAACTAAATTCATTTGTAGGTCGTATTAATGTTTCTTTCATTTTACAGTGATTGTTCTTATGGATGCAAAGTTCTCAAAGCATTCTAAACAATTTGTTTGATTATCTTGATTGTGGTTGCAAATATATGTGTGCTGCAAAGAGAAGGCCCTAGGTAGTATGTCTCTTCCTCACAATGGAGATAGCAGTTTTTGGATCCCTGCACATCATAATAATCTAGCAATTTCAACATTAAGCCATCAGATATGACAGAAATTGTTGGAGGTTAAATAAAATAACAGGAATTCAACATCACAGGTCCGCTATTTTTTTATATAGTGTGGAAGAATGCACAATAATAACCTAGGAATTTCAACATTCAGCGCACTAATGTTCATAGTCAATAATCGCTTAATAATAACAAGACAAAATTCATGTGAACTTAACAATCAAGGAGTTCAACATTTGTTCATGTTCATTCTCCATTAAGTTTGTGTATAATAATGACTACCTGAGTTCTATTTCAAAAACAATTCACAAGCACAAGCTCTTAAACATAACCTTTATCCTCTTAAACATAACCTTTGTTTGATACAAACTAAATGTCTAGAATACCTGATTTAGTTTATTTTTTCTATATACTTTAATATGCCAGTTATCTTTACCAGCCGCAAGCAATATTTTTGTTTAAAAGGCAAGATTTGGCTCTTAAACTGCCATAATTTCATACTGGTCTCCTCTAAGTTTAATTTTTGTTTAATTTCTAAGTTTAGTCAAGTCAGACTGTCAGCTCAAGCTGCCTATGTTTAGGCTGATTTCACAAGTTTACATTGATATCAGCCGAATGACAATGGGAATTGGAAAAATTATCATTGTCATTACGTAGAATACCATTTGGAAAATTTTTCCTAAGGTAACATCCACTCCAAAACCATCAGAATGGCCAATCATCATTGATATTCTTCCCAAATATGAATTGTTGATCAAGGACTTCCAATATAGGGGAAATGGACTATTTCTGTGTGCATCCTTGTATTTGGGAAAACCTTATCCACTATGAATATTTAAAACCATTCAAGAAATGCAATAAATCTTTAAAAATTGAAATTGAATAAGCTTATCAAAAATAGTGTCAATTGAACAATAAAGTCAAACTACTCACCATTATCATTGGACCAGCTCTTAAATAGTTGTTTTTAGAGGGGTAATAGCATCTTTATTGGAAAGAAAAGAAATATTTCCTTTCAGCTACATTCAATTTTTCATGTTGTAGGCGACAGGTCTACCATCTTGGCTCAATACTCCTCCAATCATTGTTCCTGAAGCATCACACTCCCTATGCAACACTTTAGCAAAGTCAGGGAAGGGAAATATGGGACCCTCAGTAATCAATCTTTTAAGCATTTTAAAATTCTTTTTGGCTAGCTCTGGCCACTGAACATACCTCCTCTGTAGTAAATCACTTAAAGTGGCACACTCCACACAAAAGACTTTGTCAAAGTCTGGAAAGGCTAACAGGGAGCCTCAGTAATCATTTATTTGTGCATTATGAAACTCTCTTCTGCTATTCTTGGCTGCTGAAAATACTTTATGCTTATTAAATCACTTAATACTGTAAAAATCCCACTGCAATCATGTTTCACACAGAAGACTTTATTGAAGTTTGGCAAGGCCAATATTGAAGTCTCAACAATCTTTATTAATGAATTTTAAAACTCTTCTCTGCTACCTCTGGTCACTGAAAAACCTTTCTCATTAATAAATCACTTAAAGTGGTACAAATGCTCTTGCAATTTCTTATCAAATTATATAAACTTACATCATTATTTTATAAATATGAAACTCTTTCATGCTTTATTGTGCAGGACAATCTAAAATAGTTCAGCTTGCCTTCATCCATCTTTAAACTTCAGCTGAAACAACAAACCTTAAAATGCAAACTTCAATTTACATTATTTTATTTACTCTTTTAACATATTAACATACATTTTCTCCTTGCATAATACTTAAAATTGCATTTTTCAAATGCTGCAGGTGCCATTCTTTAATTTATATAAAGACCAAACTATTGTCAAAGTATGCAATAAAAAAAATTAGCAATAATCAAAAGCAACATTAGTTGCTTTTGCCTTGCAAATTTTTTTGTTGCATCTAACTAATCATGTATTGAAAAGAGAACACTAAATCTAATCCTAAATTATTCAACATCAAATAAAAAGAAAAAGATAAGATCAAGGAGTGAGAGAGGGGAAGAAAATAATTTTTGTTACTGGTTTTTTCTGTAACTTATCCCCAAACTTCTCAAGCATGCAAACTAGCTATACAGTGATCAGACATTACAAAATATTATAGTCAACATCGATCAAGGAGTGAGAGAGGGGAAGAAAATAATTTTTGTTACTGGTTTTTTCTGTAACTTATCCCCAAACTTCTCAAGCATTAGCTATACAGTGATCAGACATTACAAAATATTATAGTCCGCCCAAAAAAAACATTCATGTTTCTTTGCAAGATACTTGACATATTGGAGTATTGCACATTTGTTTCCAAGCGTTTGGGAGTGAAGATTGATCAAGATTAGCAAACTTATCAACTGCATTTGATAGGTTCATAAACACTCTTCCTTTCTTTGTCTTGTAACTTCAGTCTAAATTTGTAATGCTAGGTTTAAGTGATTTAATAATGTATTTCTGATTTTGAGTTAGTTTGTAGTAGTTGCTAGGTTGTTATTTTTTCAATTTTTTCATTTTGCTAGGGTTCATTAACTTGAAAGTTAATCTGCAAGTTACTCAGTTACTCATTTTGGAAAAAAACACTCATGAGTACTCGACAAGTTTGCCAATAATGGAGGTCTTACAATATTCTTTAGTGGCTGTTAGTTGAACTGTTTTGACTTCATAGTGGAGCCAGAAGTCAAAATGTACAAATCACTGCAAAAAGAAAGAAAAGATAATCAAATAGAGCAGCCTAACCATGTTGATGATTTATAAAAAAGGTACTAATGAAAAGTTGATACAACTGCTTCATGCTCGATTACAATTTCTTTTGGATAACTTGACAGGGTAATCCTGCTATTTCTTTTGTTGCAATCTCCCAAAACAGTGTTGTGAGGGCAACAAAATTGTAGAAGCCATTGAATTATAAGCATGAGAAATTAAAAGATTGTTTCAGAGTTCACAAAACAAAGCTTCATATTGCCATGTTATCAGATTTGATACCATCTAATGAAAGCTCAAATGTGGTGACTTGGGAATCTAATTGAACAGATATGGTGCTAGCTCTCAACACCTACAGTTGTAGATTTCACAACCACTAGATTACAAGATAAATAATAAATATAAATTAGTAATACATATTAAGATGTGATTTTATATACTGACCAGGATTACGAATTGAAAGCACAATTGGATCTTTGATACTGTTATGGGCTCCAAGACTTCAACAAGATCAGTCCATGCAAAGTCTGAAGGATTTAGTCACCTCTAGAAATTCTTGTTCCATAATGAAAGCCATTTTTTGAGACGTGTCATTTTCTAGGCTGCAAAACTTTTGCTTGAATGTGAAGTGTGAACTGACACTATTGATAATATATAAAATTGTATCTTTTCTAAGAGATAAATTGGATGCAGCTCTGCTCTCTATTTAGAAGATTTATCAGAAAATAAAAATAGGGCTCTTAGCAGTTCATTCAAATGAGACACATGCACACTTGAGTGGTAAACTTGTTTGGTAAAGATATGCTACAAATTGTTTGACTTCTAATGCCTGCATTCAATATGGAAATTCTGATGAGGCTAATATTGGAAAAATGCTGGACTCAAGGAAAGGCGATGTATATCAACCTCACTATCGGTGTCCTATTATTCTCTATATCATGCCAAAGCACAATGTACAACGGGCAGAATTCAAATTTCAAAGAATGTTGTTAGCCCATTCAACATTGCATGGGCTCGTTAACTAATGGTGGATTTTGGCATTATTTTTTAGCAGATAAAAAAAGCTCAAAAGAAGCTAGCAGCAATCCAAAATCAGAGATTAAATTAGGGCTTCAATCCATGCTTAGGAGTTCAAGCAAAATGTGATAGAAGAGCTAACATCAGAGTACAAAAGAGAAACTCGTTAAAAATATAGGGCTAAAGAGGTCTGGATCGTCAAAAGAGGCTGCTAACATGGTACATTTCCACAAGTTTGTGATGAATATGCATCATATCGATGCCCATGCATATATCAGCCCTAACAATGGACAAAATCTCACAACTCCTAAAATGATGGTAAATAGTATTTAAGGTTGATCTTTAATCCTAACAAGAACTTGGATGAATCAATTAAAGCTTCAGAAATCTTGGTCCAAAAAATCCTTAGACTCATTTCAAAGGAAGAAAATGCTCGTCTCGCCAAAGCAATTTGTGAGGAGAAGCTTGAAACAATCATTTTCTTATTCGATCTTGTTACAGCTCTAGGGCCAGATGGATTCTTGGCTCTGTTTACCTAATCTTTTGGCAAATAGTCAAAGATGATTTGATTCAAGCGGTAGAAGAATTGATGAAAAGTTAAAATCTCATTCAAGTCAATGCCACCAGGCTTGCCTTAATGCAAAAAATTGCAAATGAGTAAAAAATGGAGCAATGCAAACCAATATCTCTTTGTTATGCAGTGTGTAAGATAATCTCCAAGCTAATCTCAACCTTTAACCTTGGAAACAAATAACAGATAATGTCATTGCCATCCAAGAACTTTTACACTCGGCTAAACAAAATAAGAATTAAAAAATAAATACCTAGAAAGAAAATGAAGACTTTCTTCCTACAAAATTTACTTAAAAATCTATGGCAGTAGCAAAACCAAAATGCATGAGCACAAAAAATTATCAATTGGGTTTCCAAAAAACACAATGGATCAAAGATTTCAAGTTACTCGACATCAAAATATCAAGTATAAGCCGTCAATGGGACTGGATTGGGGAAAATTGCCGTTGGTGATGCTGTTATCTAGGAGACAGGAGAGAACATAGGGTAGCAGGTCACAACCCACAATCGGGATCTCAGACGGAAGGTGCAGTCAGGGCAGAGTCAGCATGCTTCCCACCCCCTCAAATCCCCATTTTTCACAACAAAGTCTCCAAACTTTCAATGAATGGTAATTTTCAAAAATCCAATTCATCACCAACTGGGTTAAAAATGAGTGCCCAACACTGGAATTCACAAAAGACAGAAAAAGAGAAAACAAAAACATTTTGTATATTTTTAATCATCGTCTGCAAAGAGGAATTAGGGAAAAAATATAGTTGCAGGGAAAAGAACAATTGCCTACAAGGTACCCCTGCTCCAGCTTCTTCATCTCCTTTGCTTGACAGTGGGACGGTTCGATATTTCATGATCAGTGGGGGCAGTGAGTGCAGAGGATATGAAATCATGTCCTGATTGTAGTAGAATGATAGAACCGCCGGCAGGTGGCAAAGAAGCGCTCACGCACTGCCATGGGATAAAATACAGTCTGATGGTGTGCGGGAAAAATCTGAACAAATAGTCGTATGGCAGTGAGACAAATTCACCGCGGCAATCTCACACATAATATAGCCTATCGTCTAAAATATAAATCTCCTTTTTTTATATAATAAATATTATTAAATATATTATAATATTATAATATTATATTGTAATATATTATTATATTACATTATATATAATATTATAATATTATAATATTATTATAAACTATATTATGTAACTATCATAATATAATATATAATATAATATAATATTATATTATAATATATTATACTATATGTATTATAAATATAATATATTATTATTATATTATATTTTAATACCATCCACTTCTTTAATTTGAATTTTTTTTTTAACTATCTATTTTAATATTATGTTGTCTATTATTAATTTTTATTTGTGTGATTAATTATTTAGTTTTTTTTATTCAATGATCAAATTAATCATGTATGATAATCTATTTAGTCATTTATAGTTGTGTACTTGACTTTTTGAAATGAAAGTGTCTCTGAGATAATCTTAAAATGCAATTGGATTGTTTAAATTATATTTTATTAGTGAAATTGACCACAATTGCTTTTGATACATTTGACATGCTAACGCAATAGGAAAATCAATCTGGTTTCAAATCATAGTTAAAAACATTAATAATTCATTAACATAATGAGTAATAAAAGTTAAAGAATATAAATGTTAATTTTTTTTATAAAATATGTGAAGGCCTTAAGACTGTATTGAGAGGCAATGCTTCCATGCAATAGGTATTTTTGGTGCACCAAGCAACCTAGGCAACCAAATGGACGCTTAGGTAGGGGTCCCATGATGGAGGCTTAAGATCTATGGATTATGATTAAATTCGAAAGAAAAAATAATAGAGAGTAATAGTCATTTATTTAGTCATTTTTATTTGTCTAACCAATTATTTAGTTATGATTTTAGTTGATGACTAAATTAGTCATTTATTTAGTCATTTGTACTTGTGAATTGTAAAAAATTAGTAGAATTTAGTCATTTTTAGTCACGTGACTAAAATTTTTAGTCACGTGACTAAAATTTTTAGTCACGTAGTCATTTATTTGTCAAATTCTACTAGTGTAAAGAGTGATGTTCATCATAAACATGTAACTTTTTTTCTATGAAAGTTAAAATTTTAATTTTTTCGAATTTAGATTTGTAACTATGACATCTAGCATGTTCATTTGGTTTCATAGTGTTTTATTGAATATTTTTTTCTTAATTAAGTTTTGAATTCAAACCAATTACAATTTACATAGGCGAACTTTATACAGCATAACTTTTTTTGTATGTACCAAAATTCAATTATTATTTTTTGGGTAGATCAAAGACATCAATACCTAGCATGGACATATTTTTTAGATTTGTTTTGGTAATCTACTATTTTTCCACATGTGCAAAACAAAGAGCTTAATTTTTGGTGAAAAACCTACATTCACAAGAAATAAAAAATAAATATAATAATCAAATTAAATATATTTAGAATTATACTTTTTGGGAAGCTTATAATAAATACTACATACTTAGAAAAAATAAATTTTAAATGAATTCATTTGATCCCCTAAAAGGTAAATCAAAGGTGGTTTTTTATCAACATTTTGATAGGTGTAAAGGAGACTCCGTTATAGGTATGGTTTAAAACTAGCAGGGTTCTATCTAAGGGGGATAGATCTAAAGTGGTTTGATCAAACCCTCTTCAATTAGAATCCTTTAAATAGAACTTTTCAGTGCTTAAATCATTATATTTTCTAAAAATATGTGATTTCAACAAAAATTAGGATGTTACAAAAAGTGTAAACCACTATTGTGGGATCAGTTAACAACTCAAATATTAATCATATTATTTATAATTTTAGCCAACATTGATATTATTGTGATTGGAAATCACGACAATATTATTGTCAATAGGTATAGTATTTATTACTCTTTACTTTGACACTCCCTTGGTCCATTGCAATTTAAACTCCATATAAGTTCATCATTACTCTAGGAAATAAATCAAGTAGATATAATACCATATCTACCTATAACTATTTACTTATGAGTAACTGATTAAATCCCAAAAAGGGTACTAGTATGATAATCCTAACCTAAAAAGATTTTATCATCACTTGACTATTTGACCATATCATTATATTGGAATTGAAAATCAAATAATAATTATTAAGTCATTGGTGGGGGATCATTACAAAATTAGAATAGATTAAGTTTGGGTTTAAGACCTTCCCACAAAATTAAAGGTTGATTAATACACTTATAGTCTACTAAAAAAGCTAAAATATTATTGATGCACTAAGCAAATAAACTTTAATTCATTATTGTAGACTCCAATATTTAATTCACTTTTCAAGGTTTCCTATATGCATAGAAATGAAATTGATATTTTAAATAATTGTCCGAAGAATAGATAAGAAAGAATTAACTATTAAAAAAAACTACACCATCCAATCTTGATACGCTCACGCCACTAAACTAATAACTCCTCAACTTAAGATTTATTATGTCTATTTACAATACACACACAATTATAAATATATACTCTAACTCATGACTATTTATTTGTTAACATTTATTAGTAACTACGTTTTAATGGTTTTAGGAGCCTTAAGGTTATATTCTACCAACACAACCTTATTTCTCTAATTCATGATTCAACCTAACATAGTATTTTTCTTACATCACTTTTAGGTGATTAAAATTATCAAATTTGAATGACTATAAAATCGTATAGATTAATCCTTTTTAATTGCTTCTAAATTTGAGTAGTCCCAACATTGTTTCTTTGTTTTGGATATTTTAATTCTAACAATGTGATTGTCAACTATCAATCATCTTTGTTCCTAACGTTTATCCTCATTTAATTCAATTTCATATGAGTGGCCAAATATTAAAATTAACTATTAAATCACTATTAAGCTCTAAATTCAATTCAAGTTTCCTCTCTCTTTTATTTGAAAACCAAATAAGACAGAAATTACTAAATTTATTAGATGAACTAAACGAAATAAAACTAATTTTGAAAAAAAAGAGAAACTAATTTGAAACTACCCGAAAACACTACTTCATCCCCACCTTGCTCTTTAGATCTCCTTTGCACAATGTTTCTGAAACTGGATTTGCAGATTTCAAACTTGGAGAATATATGCGTGTAGACTTATTTGAGGGTCGAGTTTGCTTGCAGGTCTATTTATCCATAGGGGTTACACATATATAAAACACCGATCGATGCATAAAACAAATCAAATCTATTCGCAGGAAATAGATGTAAATTTTCTAATTATTTCCCACACTGTATCGAGGGTTACATTTGATTAAACTTTATTGAGGATCATTTTTATTGAAGTTCTGAATAAACCCCTTAACATTCTTCATGGGCGATCAATCCATTAGGTGGGCAGGCTGGGGAACCGAGCCCACCCAAGGGCGCCCTCCTGGCTGCAACAACCATCATGGTCACCGCCATGGGTGGTTGAGCCCCTCCTATAACAAAATATATATATATAATTTTTTGAATATAAAATATAGTTAGTTATAATATGAAATATGAATTCTCAATATAAGAAACCATGCATTTAGTCTTCATTTGGAATTAAGATTTATGGAGATCATTCATACATGTTTCTACTCACCTTCTCTAAGAGAAACATTTAATTTAGACCCAGTAAGAATTTAATCCCTTATTTTAAAAAAAAAATCTCATACAAGCTAGGAATTTTGATGACCAAGACACAATCTTTTTATTTCCTTAAGGATTATAATGAATGGCTTCTAGTATGGCACTTGCCAAGTTCATATTTTCCCAACATTAGTTCCTTATATTTAGAGATTGAAGCATGCCTAATATCTTCCTTGAATTTGCACATCTAGATGAAAGAATAAACACATTTACAAACTTTGAACCAAGCACTATACACACAACAATTTTTTTTACAACTCCACTCATGGAGCACAAAACTTTTCTCTTAATTTGTCTCACAACTACTTTCTTGAATCCTGAATTTGATAGCCTTTCCATAGATTTCCAACTTTAATAGGAGAACCTGAAAGAAGAAGACAAAAAAAAAACAATATGGCCACAAAGCTCTCCTCCCAACCATAGGATTGAAATTCAATCCACCCTTGAGCTCTAAGGGTCACATAGTTCTCCCAAAATTACTTTACGCATGGCTCACATTACCAAGCTTGACACAATTCAGCCATTCACTCACCTAACTCAAATTCTTTATTTTAATACACAAAATGGTTACTTTTGTACTACTTCACAAGATGAAACTTCTACCCAAAATAAACCCCAACACACACAACATCATCAAAAGGATCCAACATTAAGCCTTCACATAGATTTCAACCACACTTTAACATACACGTTAAACAAGAACCAACAAAGATATACATAACCTATGAAACACTCCTACATTCATTTACTTATTGAAACAAAAACTCCAACCATAAAGGGTAGACCTTACCAAGAGATTTGTCATCCCAAATATAAAAGAATTATCTTTCTCCAACCCCTTTCGTCCATTCTTCCTCTCCCATCCTTTTCCTTTTCTCCATCAAAAAATCTTCTCCCAAAGAGGGAGCATCCCAAGGACAAGAACCAACCAAAAAGTAAAAGAGAGAAGCCCCCTTCTCCTTTCAAAGAGAAATAATATATAGAAAGAAAAAGGCAACCAAATCCCCATAACTTCCCAACCACCCAACCAACTCCAATTTTCGCCACTTTTCATAAGTTGGAAATTAGAGTGGGCTTTAGAAATTATTTAAGGGTTTTATGGAATAAAAAGACCCCTAACCCATAGACCTACCACCTAGGAAACTTTTTATATAGTTAAAACCACATAAAGACTTCACAAAACATGCAATAAGTAATCACATTTAAAAGGTGACTCAAAGGTCTAATAAAATAACCTTTCACACATGCACGACCCTTAAAAAATAAGGTTAAAACATATATCCTTGACAAGACTAGAAATTCACAAGAATAACATAAGGGAAGTAGCTATGTGACCCCTTCATCAACATTGGCCAATTTTTAACCTGTTTACTCAACTAGAAAAAAAGGTGTCAGTATTTCTCATAATTAATAACTATTGAAACAAATAGCATGTATGAAAAATAACTTTCTAATAATAATCAACTAGGGAATTAAATCTACATAAGTAACATATAATTTAATTCTTCCTACTTGCATAATACCTTCTAGAGTCAAGCAATAATTGATCATACTATTTATCATCAAAATATCATTACTTATGACAATAATACTACTATAAATAAACATTAAATATCAACTATCATCTTACTATCACTCCTACTCACACCCATAGTATATAATCGTCTAACATCATGTAATTCACATAATATACAAAGTAATATTACCAATAACTGAACATCTCGATTTTTACATACTTATGTAGACAAGGAAAAGAACTCATCTGGCTTTCACATGAAATCACAACAACCATTAGTCGGATAAGATTAGTTAATTAATAATCAAAATATGAGCACCTTTGATGTATAGGAACAATCATCATTAATGTGTATTATCCAAGATAAAAGAATATAAAATATAGGAAATGAACCATCAACAATTAACAGGATCAACAAGGCCTCAAGGGACGAGGGCTTACAAATTCAAGAGAATATTCATGGCATATTCCAAGCATATTCTAATGCATACTACCTATCATACCTTATGTAGCATTGAAAATTGTCACCCTTGACTATTTCACACTATGTTTTACTCCCCCTAAATTATTGAGCCTCGTTGCCCCCCAAATTTCAAAAATTATGCATTTTGAGGCCTATTTTTACCATTTTCTAATAAATTGTAAGCATAGAACAAATTCATTTATTTAATGTTTTACCCACGACACCTAAATCCTTAGAAAATAGGGGGTGATCCCACAATAGTGGTTTACAATTTTTGGCCAAACTAGACACTGAAATTATTTTTTTAAACTAAATCTTCACATTCGGGCACCTATAGCGGCTAAATTGTGAAGAATTTGAAGATGATGCAAACTAGAGTCTTGTCACATTTTGTTTGTAGATTCTAAAAAAAAAAAATCAAAATTTTTGGAATCAGATTGTACTTCTTTTTCCATATCCCACAAAAACTAGTTTTTTTTTCAAAAATAATATTTTTAAAAGTGACTCACATATAAGCATAATTTTTCCATGAAGGATAAAATTATAATTCTTTTGAATTTAGATTCGTAACTCCGATATCTCGTGCTTCCACTTGGTTAGACAGTTTTTAATTGAATATTTTTTCTTTAATCAAGTTTCAAAGTCAAACCAATTACAATTCAGACATAGTGCGACCGTATAACACATAACTTTTTATGTATGTATCGAAATTCAATTATATTTTTTTTGTTGGATAAAGGACTTCAATATCTAGTGCACTCATATTTTTCAAGTTTTTGTTTTGATAATCTGCTATTTTTCCACATATGCAGAACAAAAACCTTCATTTCCGATGAAAAACCTATGTTTAATAAAACTAAAAAACAAATACATAATAAAACCGAAACATATTAAAATTATATTTGTTGGATAGCTCGTTCCAAAGAATACCTGATTCCAGTTGGGTTTGTGAAGATTCTTCCATTTTCATCCTCAACCTGAGCTCCGAAGTGCCAAAATTTAGGGTTTTTTTGTGTCTCAAGGGGGGATGAGGAATAAAGGGGGTTCGAATGAACCCCTAGGGTTTCGAGCGAACCCCCCTTCTATAAGGGGTTTTGATGGATTTTTTGGCAAGAAAGTATTAAGAGGGTTCGCCTGAACCTAGGTTCTATTGAACCCCTAATGGGTTCGGTCGAACCAATAGGTTCGTATGAACCCCTAAAATCAAGTTTTTTTCCTTGCATTCATTTTTTGTGAGTTTTCCTTCCTCACTTCAATTGTAAACCACTATTGTGGTTTCACCCTAGGGCCAAGACGAGGATGCCCTTGGGCGGATTTGTCCCCCTATTTTGTTGGGCTCAAGTTTTGAATATGTTGGTGTTGACATTTTAACATTTTAAATTCAGGTTTCCAAAGTCATCTACCAGGATCTAATTTTCTAGAAATTAGCATAATTGCATATAAATAACTAGTTATTGCAATAATTCAAGATCCAAACATCATGTCAAATCCTATGTGATTTTATGCATGCTCATGTTATCATTGTTTGTGAAGGCAAACCATTTTGTAGGTCTCCAAGAAATTCAAGCAAGATCCAAGACCTTGAGGTGATTTTCATTACTTCAATCCTTCAAGAAAGCCATTGAAGGGTGGTGAGTTGTAGCACTTTGTTGATTCATCATTCCTTCCTATCATTTATAATTTCTATCATTGGCATTACCATCGTGGAAGTGGAAACACTAACATGGAGTTTGATTAAGGTAAGCCCCTAAATGGAAAAACATTTATTCTCTCTTTAAATGTGCAAATTTCAGGTTTTGAGAGGATTGAAGTAATTTTGAAGATCATTTATTCAGTATTGCATTCAAATCCCTACACCTTGTCAACTCATGAAAACTCACCTACAAAATTATCTGATAGTGATCTGAAAAGTTTACAAGAAGAAATGAGAGTCTTAGATCTAACATTAGAGGACTACAAAAACAAAACAAAAGTACTCCTATAAGGACATAAGCACCCCTGGTCACCTCTATCCTTATATTCAAACCAACACCAATCTTTCAAGACAGGTACACAATACTCTGCCCTTCTCATATCTGCTTGCAAATCCTTGTTACAGTTTGTTAGTTGTCAGAATCTTGCATTTTTCATATTAGGGCACATAGTTTAATTAGGTTAATCAAGGAAAATCAATCCCAATTCATTTCCAAGCCTCAAAAAGATGCAGATCTAGGTCTGATTGGCTCACCTTCATGGTTGAAAGTCAATATAATCACCTTTTTGATCTCCATCTTAATGAAACCCTAGAAAAAGGACACACACACAAATTAACCCTAGGTTTTATACATTAAACCTAGGGTTCACCTTTTTCTTTATTTCATTTTGGTGAACCTGGCCTATTAACATTAAAAATACTTTCTGAAATTTCATCCTAGATCTAAGTTTTGCATTACATTATTTTGCATTGTTCATTTAGGGTTTCATTTTTTGCATCATTAAAGATTAAAAAAGTCAAAAAAATGCATATCATATTGCATCATAGGTTGCATCAAGGTTTATTTCAGTCATTTAGGTTAGATCTACACTTGAAATTGCATTCACAATTGTCATTTATTGTCCAAACATTGTTACACACTTGTATTTGAATCACATTGTCATAAATTGTGAAAATTCTAGAAACATACTCACTTGTAGACCTATTTGCACATAGAAACAAAACCCTTAGATAGTCTAACAAACATTCAAAGTTTTAGTTTTCAGAAACCTTATCAAGGACATAGACACCCTTGGGCGCCTCTATCCTACTACACTTGGATCAAAAAAAATTTACCTAGGTCTTTGTATTTGTGTCTCTTGTCTATGTCTGCTTGCAGATCTCTGATTTGGAATTCTTAATTGTATTCATTTAGGCATCTTTCATATAGCTCTTGAAAAATTTATTTCAAAATTGCATCAAAATCATCATTTTCAAATTTTAGCATCTTAGAATCAATTAATTGTTAAATTTTAGATCAGAAAATTACATTTCAAACTATTATTTATTGTTCACACATTTTTATACATTTGTATTGGCATAAAGCGAGCAAATTCTAGAAAACTATCCACTTTCAGACTTGTTTGCAAACAAACCTAGAAACCTTAAACATTATCACACATAGTCAACCTTTGAATTTATTAAAACCCTGCTTAGGATAGTGACGCTCTTGGACGACTTTGTCCTCCTGCTCTTTTTGGCTCAAAATTTCTGGGACAAAAGTTCTCTTAGGATCCTCTATACATATTTTTTGTATGTCTTCCAATCACCTATATTATATAATAGTTTGAACCTTAGTAAAAGCATCATCATGATGGCTCAATATTTTGGTAAGATATTAAATTCTTTGAAATCCTTGGTTGATGTTTCAAGTTGTGTGTTTGGTGATGACCCTAATTCCAATAAGAATATTCATGATCCTTCACCTCCCAACACATGTCCTTGTGATGTAGATATCTTGGGACAAGATGAGGAGAGCACGAATGAATTCATACATAATTCTTTGTGCAATCTTGAGAATAATGCAACCTTTTATCCTTCCATAAAATTGCCTAATCACCCCTACCAGCAACCAACACCTATCACGCCACCACTTGAAATGTTTTCCACATTGCATAAGAAAAGTGACTTGCAATTCATATCTCAACTAATGCACATGGAAACACCTTTCAATAATAATCACAAGGCACATCAACCAATCTCCCATCATATGAGCATAAAGTTACAAACACACTTGTTAACTTGGAGAAAAGCTATCGACAAGGATTTAAGATATTGAAAAAAAATTATAATAGTTTTGAAACAAAACTTTGATCTCTTTTGGATTGGTATGAACAAAATATGTATCATCTATAAACTCCCTATGTTTATAGTTAAGATAATTGAAGAAGTATTTGGAACCTCTATTGCCCTCCTTAACCCATTGTAATCTAGCCTTGATTTTAGCTCCTTGACCCCTACAATTATCTATTTTTTGAATATGAGCTTCTAAGGAAGCAAAAAAAAATGGTAAATTATTGATATTATTTAGATTGACATTTAGTAATTTTTTGTGTGTGCAAGCTTCCATTGAAGGGATTTTTCTTTACATTTTCGCTACCATTTCAATCTCTTCCAAAAGCACGTAAAAATTCAATGCATTGAGAAATAACATAATGCCAACATTCTTTATACGAATCCCCTTCATTTGGCATGGGCAAAGAATTCCAAAGGCCAACAAGGTCCCCCACATAGGAGAGATTTTTTAATTGTGAAATAGAAACCAATTAACCAAGGTGATAGATTGATCAGAGGTTCCCAATTCTTCTATAGAAAGAAAGAGGATATGGATCTTTTCCTTGCAAAAGGGGAATAGAGGTGGAAGCATAACCCCAAGATTTAAGGTTTTGGGAAGAGGAGGATTGATGAAATCTTTGGGTCCTCCCCTTTATCAATGGAAAACTTATAGACACATGGGGAAAAAACAATGACCCCCTACCTTCTCTATGCAATGTATAAAAAAGTACCCTATCTCCATACTCCAAATAGAGAAGAAGAAAGATAGAGACAATTAAGTTTGACTTCCTAGAGAAAAATGATATCAAGTTTCCACTTAATAATAGCATCCTTTATTCCATATTTACGATGAGGGAGAAAAATCCCTCTTACATTCCAAGCTAGAATTTTGTAAGTCATGGTAGAGAGGAGATATAAAAATATTCCTCTTGTGGGAAAGTTTCAAAGTGGTTAAACAAGGTGATAGATTGATTTAGAGGTTCCCAATTCTTTTGTAGAAAGAAAGGGAATATGGATCTTTACCTTGCGGAAGGGGAGGCGAAGTGGAAGCACAATCCCTAGATTTAAAGTTATGTTAAGAGGAGGATTGATGAAAACTTTGGGATAAAATACAACTATTCTAACTTTCAATAGAGCTTGAAGGTTCTTTCCTCTTCCTTATACATTTCCATCCATTTGTCATCATAGCATCAATGAAAGATGAATCGGTAATAATTGGAGGCTTATTATTATATTGGGTTTTAGAAGGGGGTTTTATCATTTTTTGCGAATGAGAAGAATCTTAACCATTAAAAAATAATGAAGCTAGCTTTTAGTTTGTTGTTGGTTGGAAAGGGTTAAAACATGAGGCTACACCAATTTGTTCCATCTAGCAGGACAATCTCTAATCAAGTGGCCTTCTTGTCAATAATTAACAAGCATTAGGTTTGTTCAAATATACTACTGGTTGGTAAAACTCAAACCCAAGTCCATTAAGTTTAATATTTTTAGACAACTAGTTGTTTAATTATATCTCCAAACAAACCCTTAGTGCACCCTTAAACTAGAAAATTCACTCAACTTATTCTTGCACCAAATAACCCTTCCAAGTTGTGAGACTACTTCTCACAGGAGGCGTGAAAGTGAGGTTTAAAAAAGAAAGTTCCATAGGATAACGAGATCTAGAAGGGCCTTCAAGGTAAAAATATAAGGTCCAATCTTATAAATAGTAGACATGACTACAAATAATCCAAGTACCATATTACAAAACTGTTTGAACATGCTCAACTAATTTAAATTTGCATGACATCTATCCTTTTCACAACCCCCTTAAAATTTCAATTTCCCAACCCTTATATTCCCAATTCAACTTCTCCCATTTGTAAAACTATAATTTAGAAGGAATGCTCGTAAGAAAATAAAATTATAGATCTATGTTGATACTCAACAATGCAATCCATAACATCATCAAGGAGCATAGACTATAATGTTCTATCTATTTTCTCACCATATTGTTCTTCCATTGGACTGACCTCCATTCCACCATTCTCCCTTGGGTTGAATGTATTTCAATCGACTCTACATTCTCCTTGTTCTCCTTAATCTTCCACATGCCATTCTCTTTTCCTTGCATCAAATGTGTGCTTCATAATGTTTGACTCCATGCCTTCTTCCTTATTTGGCCCCCCTCCTAAATTTCTTGATTTCCCCTTTAATCTTATCTTGAATCAACCAAAACAATGACTTCAACAAAGATGACAAAAAGGAAATAATGGCACTTAAGGTTAAAATCTAGGAATGTGTTCACCAAGTCCTCACTCCAACTCCTTATACTTTGTAAAAGATAATATTTACTTTGAATAAAAAAATTGTAACATATGATTTGTTGAAAGTATAATTAACAACAATTTAATAAGAAATGTTGATAATAATAATATTTTCCAAACATCAAATACTCACAATAACTAAAATATTAATTATTGATGCAAAAATGAAATAACTCTAAAATAAATTTTACAATAAAATAATATATTTTTATAATAAAAAAATTAAAATAAAATCTTAATATAAAAATAGTTTATTTTTATTTAATTTTGTATAAATGATACATAAATTTTTATGATTAATTATATTATTTTCAATAAAAAAATAACAAAAAAAATTAATATCCACTTATTTACCACACAAAATGACATTTTACATTCTACAATAATGAAACTAACACGACTCACCTGCCTAATTTAACAAGACTAAGATATTCATCATGATTCATCACCATACTACACTCTAATTGAAGTATTTTGCTTACATGTCAATTTTTCATAGATTTGTACAAACAATAAAAAAATTCCAATATAATTCATTTTGAGCATCACTACGCACTAATAATATACATATTGGAAATTACAAATTACAAATCATTATTATTGTCCACTAATGACTAGTAGATTAAAAGAGGACAAAAACCTGCAAATTAAAACGTCGATTTGGTTAGTTTACTAAGTCCGGGTGGCTAAGAAAACAATTTGAAGTTAAATTTTCTCTCTACGCACAAAAGACAGAATTTGAACCATCACAGAAAATGGATACAAATTGCTTTTTAAGCTCATGACAATCACTCCATTCTTAAAAATGCTCTTCCCTCGAAGAAAACAAATACACTATTTAATATCAGTTAATTTGAAATAATAAAAAAAAAAAAAATTATTTGACTAAGGGCTTTATTAACAAAATCAGAAGTTACAAACAGTTACATCAACAAAGACAATACACCAACAAAATTTTTTTTGGTACAAAGCCACGTCATAAAACTATAAAATACTCTTAATATGCTTGTCTTTGCTCCTTCGAATTCAAAATATTGTACGTATAATAAGAATTCATATCTCAATAGCCTAGTGAAAATTCGATTTCTTTTTACTATTGTAGATTCTCTCCATTGAATGAAGGGGGCCACTCTTCCAAATTTTGTCTGGCTAGAAAAGTAACCCGTGGTACATAAGATCAGATCCAAAAATCAATGGACGTCCTTAAATGCCACATGCCCATTTCATGTGGCACATAGGTTATCAGCAATTAATATGGTGATGTTTATATTTTTGGTGATGTTTGTATGTCTGGTTTGAAATTGTGTAATTTTTAACATAGAGATCAAATTCCATGATCCGTCATCAAGAAAGTGCAAAAATAGAAAAGAGTGGAAAAATTACATGCTATTAAGTTAATATGATGCTAAAAAATTAGGGCTCTAGGAAAATTCACCACTAAGAATTCACCTCGGAAAATTAACTGCCATGACAAATTCACCTCAAGGAAAATTCACCACCAATAATTCACCGCCGCGGAGAGATCTATATTAAAAAATGTTACTGTGATTAATTTGGGCTCTAGGAAAATTCACCACTAAGAATTCACCTCGGAAAATGAACCGCCATGACAAATTCACCTCAAGGAAAATTCACCACCAGTAATTCACCGCCGAGAGATCTATATTAAAAAATGTTACTGTGATTAATTTTCTGTGGCGATGAATTGTTTGAAATTTTCTGAGGTGAATTTGTTCTGACGGTGAATTTTCCTATGATGAATTGTTGGCAGTTAATTGCTAGGGTGTATTTGCCTCATGCCAAAAATTAGATATATGATTTGAAGGTTATATTAAATTTATTCTCTATTCTAAATTAAATGAATACATTTGTCATCTAAATGTTAGATTTTAAAATTGAATAATTTTGAAAGCTTCTACACAAATAAAACTAATAATAATTGTGCAAATTTCTGATTTTTTGAAGGATCCAAATTGAAAGCAAAAATAATACACAATTTAAACTAGAAACTTACACAATTTTAATGAAATGTAGAAAACCCATAACAATACCATACTGATTACAATAATAGAAGAGATAATGGCACAAGAATCGAAGGCTGAAACAAAACCATGTCAGCCCACTTCGTGGACGTAGAGACGCAAAGCAAGGTACCAGGGTATACAATCAAATCTCTTGCTTTCAAAACAGTGGGCCTGCCAGATTATTTACGAGGTACTATAAACTACTTACTGCCATGACAGATCATTAACTACTCTATGCGTCGATCATTAAGCGACACAACTATCAGAACACACAGGATTTGACTAAAACTCAACGTCGGATTGAGTTACAGCAGCTTTGAATAATATTTGGTCAGGGCGATATTGTTAGCTATATGATAGGCCCTCTCAGTCAAATGAACTGCATCCCAGAAAACATACTTGGACGGATCTTTACAGATGATCGGAGTTTTGCTGTTGCAGGTTAACCCAATCTCCGACAATCCCGTTCCACAGCAACCTCTGGTCGACGTCTCAAACCCTGTAAAACATTCCACAAAGCACGTCACAAAAAATTAAACTCTAATGCATTTACATTAATCACACAAAACTCAATCCTGCAATCCGTACCGTATTTGGTAGGATGGTTGACAAGATCTGATACAATGGCATAGATGTCTACGTAGACCAGTTTAATGCCTGGGAGGCGAGCTTCGAGCTTCTCGATGGTTTCGTTGAGCTTTTTGTTGTAAGAAACTGCAACTTGGTTACAATGCTTAATGCAACCCTTCACTTTGTTTTCCTTCATTATGGTTTTCTGGACAGGCAAGCATCCAATCGGTGGCAGTCCAAAGACGCCGATTTTGCGGGCTCCAAGCTTGTACAGCTTCTGTTTACCATTATCACAGTCACTTACTGAAACTGTAAATAACAATGGTGGAAACAAAGTAAAAAAGATTTGGTATGCTACCTCCAAGAAACTTCTGCAGCCTCGTAGAACTAAGTCTTCGTACTGATCAACTTTAAACGTCTTTCTTCTGATGGGCATGTAATAATAATTCTGCACAAAATCGTTGGTTCCTGCGACGGCTACGTATAAAGCTTGGCTTATTAGTTTGGACGAATTTTTGAGTCCAATGCTTTTCTCGACAAGCACTTTGTAATTTTTGAAAAATTCCGCTTGCTTCCACATTGGTATCACATCCTGTAAAAAAAACCTTCAGTTACACCCAAATCTCATGCTATATTTGACATTTATTAATTTTTTTTAGACTGCAGCAATTGGGTAGCCCTTCTATAAAATGCATTCCTGTATAAACTGTAGTACATTTACGACCCCTATAAACTGCAGTGTATCTGGTAAACTTTTTTCATGTGACGGGTGATACTGATGATATTGGTGAGACACGCCCTCCCATACCTTTATCATGCGACAGATACTGGTGAGACACACCCTCGTATTAAGTACTGTGAAACTAATAAGACATGCCCTCTGTACTAGGAACAGGGAGACTAGACCTGATGGCCTCAGAATGCTTTAGACAATCAAACAAACCCCCACCTCTTGCTATATTTCACAAACACTAATTTTAGATTTTTAAAGATAACGCTTTGAGTTACTCGTTTATCAATATGATATATAAAATAAAATAAAAGAACATCACAGTAAGTATTTATCAAGATGCAATAAACCCTAGTGACGCACAACGGCCATAGCAGTGAGATTGTCGTATCCACTTCCAGCTGAACCGAAGCTCACTCCAGTGAGAAGGTCATGGATGGTTAGGTGAGGATCTAAATATGGCGGCAGCGTTTCCTTAATCCCTAGCGATTCAACTGCACACACACAAATACTAGTAAAAACAAGTGAACTATCAGAAATACTTCAGAAAGAACACCAAATGTGTTATACTTACCCAGAAAATCCATTGATAGCCTGCCATTGGAACAGCGACCCGTAGATTTGTTTCCATTAAAATTCATGCCATATGGTGGGTGATTGGCCTTTATATTTGTGGCAATGAAGTCATTGTTGCCTGGATCAACGATCGAATCACCGAAGGTGAACAAAGCGGGAACCTTGTGTTTAACATTGTTTGCTCCTTCGCTGCCTTTGCCTGCGCAAGCGAGAATATACACGAGAAACATAACATATTGACCACAACTAGGATGCCACATGTTTGCTTGATCTCTTGCTAATCTTGGACGTGAACTGTCCCTCAAGTCGACATGAAGAATTTAAAGAGAGGAAGCAAGCCTTCTCTGGGTGGGTGGCAGTATTTATGAAATTTATTGCTTGTTTTGCCTTTTCTGTTGCCATTTAAATGGCATTTACGTTTTCTGGTGTACCTTACAATAGCTTCTTTGTTGAGCATTCACTAAAGGAGATCTAATGTTCAAGTAATATAAGGTGACGATTCATTTCGAAGCTTGGATTGCATCCACACCGTCCCGTATACCAGTCATTTGAGCTTCTCTAGGGATTTTTTTAGTTTGGGACAAATGGCTGCTATAGGATTTAATGTTCTCTTTTAATTTTATGTTTTCTAGTTTTCTATTTTATATAAAAGTTTCTGATATTTTAAATATACAATTATGTCTTACAAATAATTAAATAGGAGAGATGGGCTAAAAGTAGGGCGGGAGCCTATACTAGGGATGGAAGTAGTCCCACGTGGGCCCCACAGTAGAGCTCATGATGAATATGCAAATGTAAAATAGTTTTCACCCACAAAGTCAACGAGGGTACACGTATCACTGTACAGTCAAAATTGTATTATAATCGGTGAATATTTGTCCCATACACAAATAGATATTTGTAGTCTTACATGTCAGAGAATATTCAAAGCACATCTGACACCACAAACATACAAGCCATATTGCTTGTTACTGGCCCGTAGCTTTAAAACATGCACCCAAAATATAAAATCAATATAACCCAAGCTCCCCTATAATGTCACCACTTGCATTACATCACAGCCAACTTTTTGATAGTTGGGATGCCACGAGAACAACTAGGAGTCAAGAATGTCCCATCACCAAATCCAATTCAGTCGAACCCCCATCCCACTTGCCCACCAACACAACACTTGGACGAAAAGCAATCATTCATATGTGTCCCATCTGTCAAATCGAACCTCTCTACTACAGGTTCTTCCTCCTTTTTTGCTACCTGCAACCACCAAAACAATGGTATTAAAGCCACCAAAATCTCATGTCAAGCAAACAAGGATTGCAAGCCATTAATACATACAAACTTTGCAATTGAAGGCATCCGATCAAGAATTCAAATTTAAAAATAAAAGGACAAGAATTAAAGACTCCATACCAAACCAGTATTGAACATATAAGGATATTTTCAAATTCAAAAATGCATTACTCAATCTCTTGCAATTTCTATTTAGCATGTCCCACTTTCATTTTCAGTTACACAATTTGCTCCAGAAATATGAAGAAAGTCCAGAGGCAACAACAACATCCTAAGAAGCTATAGGTATTTTACTGCTACAAATTCTTTATGCCTATAGATGCCAATATGTTGTATGCTATGAATATGTTCTCCACAAATCTGTAAATATTGGGAGTTTCATACTAATGCTATTTACATTGATTTTTTTCATTTTTTGTTCTTTATGCCTGGGAATGCAAATATGTTGTATGCGATATCAATTTTTGTCACATTGACCTGCAACTCAATATCTGGGGTTTCAACTTACAGTTTATATGAATGTCAAGTCATTTCAATTCAAGTTCAGGGTTTCATTGGTTTTCGTTTCCTTTATACTCGTCCATGCACAACGTTTACCTTGCATTGTGCATTTCAATATATTGTGTTATTCAATATCTATTGTTATTCATTGCATGACGTTTATTGTGCATTGTGTTTTTCATATTTGCTTCCTTATATGAAATATGAAATGGGTTTAACTGGTTTAAATGGTTTTTCATTACTATTAGACTTGTCCAACGAAATATGGAAAGGGTTTGACTGGGTTCCAACCATACACTTGTATTCGTGTGTTCATCATTGCACAAGCTTTAACTCTGCAATTTGCTTTTTACATTTGTTTGTTATTCCAAAATACGGAAATGGATACAATATATCACACTGCATATTTTTTGTTATAATTGAATGTTACTAGGAAATCTTCATAGGGTTTTAATGTTTATCATTTCGAGGGTTTCTACCATACATTTGCATTGGTGTCTTGCTCATTGCACATACTTTAACTCTGCAATTTGTTTATAATATTCTCATTTTATTCTGAAATATGAAAATGATATGACTGGTTTTCATTTTGAAGATATTCTAGCATGTTTATGTATTATTTTTTTCTTCCATGCACAATAGTTTTGTCTGCGAATATTTTTTTCATTTGATTGTTTTTTAAAGAGGAAAAATTGGGTTTTACAAGGACCCGAAACCACAAAGTTTACAAACAAAATAAAAGATCGTTAAAGACCCCATTAATAGAGAGGTTGTATAGAAAACAACAAAATGAAAAAGCCACAACCACCAAAAAAGCTAGCAAGGGCCACAGAAAAGACCCAAAAAGACTAGACAAAATGCCAGCAGTGACTAAACTTGAGACTTTAACATTTCCACAGTCTCAGCTTCCATGTCATTCATTTCCTGAACCCCCCTCTTAAAGATCTGGACCATCTGGGTAGTAGGAGGTGCTTTCCTCTTAAGGGTTTTTTTCATTTGATTGTTACTACCAAACATGGAAAGGGTTTCACTGGTTCACAATTATAGCCTGGTTTCTTGCCATGCACTTGTATTCCTCTCTTTGATAATGCACAAACTAACTTTGCAATTTGCCTTTAATATTTGTTTGTTATTCCCAAATATGAAAATGGATTGACTTGTTTTCATTTCAAAGATATTCTACCATGCAATTATATTATTTTGTTCTTATATATATATATGTGTGTGTGTGTGTGTGTGGACAGGGAAAAAGTATACCTTTGTCCTTGCTTGATTTGGGAATAATTGATGATAAATTGGACTTATGAGGCCTTGATTTAGTGTTGTGAGGTGTTTTACACATCCCCATTAGGTCTTGGGCCCTTGCAAACTAAATAAAATATATTTAACATCTTTTAAAGGTGTTGTAAAGTGTTGTAAAAGACTTTCACGCCTCTCTAGACTTAATGGACCTATTTTTCCCCTAATTCAATGATATAAAATATATTTAATGGAATTTTGTCATCAATATAGAAGGCTTGTAAACTAAACCTAATTCTAATCTAGTGTTGTAATGTGTTCTACACATTCACATTGGTTGTTGTGCCTTTATAGGCTATGAGGACCTCATTTTAATGTTGTAAAGTGTATTTAATCACACTTTCACATTGAAATTTGTGTCTCTATCCCTAATTACCCTTTACATCATCATTAATAGGCCCCTATGGCCCCATATTGTGCATCCCAAGGCTTAATTTGATCAAATACCTGATAAAATCATCATATAAACCTATTTTCTTCATTCCCTGATAATCTAGCTAGAAAAATAACCCCTGAGGGACCAAGTCGCCCATCTGGGCGAATTAGTCCCATCCAGGTGGAACTACTAGTCGCCCAGCATAGCAACTTAGTCCCATTTGGGCTATTTTTGAGATTCGGGCGAGAAAAATTAGATTTTAAGTTTATTTTTCCTTCATGTCGGCCTTAAACAGATCAAATTAATGAGAAAATTAGGTGGATTTCCATAAATACAAGCTTCTAAACCCTAATTCATAAGTAACTCATTCATCTTGTTCATCATTCATCTTCCATCTCAAGTCAAGCAAGTTAGGGTTTTGTTATTCTAAGTCATCAAGATAGCTTTCTATGGCATTTAAGGGCAGATTCTTCATCTTTTGCTACAAAAAATCAAGATCAATTATCATGGCAAGTCTCTAACTCCATTGTTCCATGCTTCATTACATTGTTTCTTCATTTTGGTTTAATTACCTAAAAAGGGGTTTGACCAAGGCAAACCCCCATGCCCTAACATCCAACATTTCTTTCTCTTTCATTGTGTGTTCGTAGATTATGGTACATTGAAGGTATGAAGATCATTGAAGAATAGTTTGCAAAGTTTTTGAAGACCTCTCCTTGTTTGCAAAGCCAAAATATCCACTAAAATTCACTTTAGGCCTGAAAATCAGAGTTTTAGAACTAGATATCAGTTACGAACCAAAGTGCAGATCAAGGGCTTTCATTTCCACTTTCGAATTTTCAAAAATTCAGAAGTGGACTAAGTCACCAACAGTGGCGACTTAGTCCCATTGCACATGTTTTTCAGAGGTGTCTATAGTTCTAGATACCCATTTGGCCAAAACAGGCTTCAATGTAGTTTTTCAGATCTGGGACTAAGTCGCCCAAAATGGCATAAGTGTCCTAGTAGGCCAAAATTTTAGGATCAGCAACATTTCCGGTCTCCATTCTAGTTTGCAACTCATTTTCTAGGTGCATGCTTTATGTTTTTCTTCCCTATTATGTTTTATTTGCATTTCTATTAATCTTTCTAGGTGTTTTTGCATATCATAATGTGTTTTCTAACAACTTGCATTTCTTAGGTTTTGCGTTAATAGTAAACATCTTTTATCAGTTTATTGCATTAGGACATTGCATTTAGGCATATTTCATTCATATTTGCATTAGTCTTGAGTGGGGACATTGCCCATTTTGGCCTACCTCTCTACTTTTAGGCAAAAAACCCTAGAAGTGTTAGGGAGTCTTGTGGTGCCAAAATATTTGTCCACAATACACACACACACACATATATATATTTCCATACATATACATATACATACATACATACATATATATATATATGTGTGTAATTTTTTATGTGATTGTTACTACAAAATTTGTTTTATATATTTAAGTTTGGCTCTCCACAATTCATTGTTGGGCTCTACACTCAAGAAAGCTCCCTTTGTCTTTCAATTGAGATTTTCTACCTCACTACGCCTGTACCATTGTCTTTCATTTTGACAATGTTTAACCAATGTTTGTTTATGTCTCACTAAACAAATCTCCTCTAATTCATTTCAATTCAAATAATAAATTGAACAAACTATCAACATGCACAATAAAGACAATTGCATTACAAAATGTTCATAAAAACCAAGCAAAATAAAGACAATAAAAACAAAATGTTCATGCACAATAAAGACAATTGCATTACAAAGTGTCAACAAATTGCATTACAAACTATTCATAAAAACAAAGCAATAAATTGCAAAATGTCAACATGCATATTAAAGAAATGCAAATTGTTCATGCATCACTATGACTTCAACAATGCTCAATTTTTATTTTTTTTCACTGCTCCAAACATATTTTTTAACATCTGTAGGTGCAATCTAAAGGTAATTTGAGGTCGAAACCAAAAAACAAGACTACAAAGAAAAAGTCACGTACACAAAAAGACATTGTAGCAGTTCCCAATGTGCATCAACTGGTTGTAGAAGTAAACACAAATCTTGAACCTATTGAGGTTGTCCAAGAGGTTGTTGCACCAGCAGTCAGGTGGGCATGAGCATCAAAGGAACGAGAATGGTCATCACAAGACATGGACAGGGCACTGGAGGATGTTGAAACAAATGGGATGTTGACAAGAGCTGTTGCGAAGAAGTGGAAAATCCCAGCTACAACACTTAGCAATTGGTTAGGTGGCCTAACAACTATTTCAAAGAAGGGTCCACCAATAGTCCTAACAGAAGAGGAGGAGGGTCTAATTATAAAGTGTTGCACAAATATTGCAGATGTTGGCCACGGGTTTGAGATTATCAATCTCAAGCAAGAGGTTGCTCAGATATGCCAAACTAGACCCAACCCTTTCACAAAGGGGTTGCCTAGAAAATCATGGTGGACTGGATTCAAGAAACACCATTCAGAATTGACCTTTGTGAAAATTTGAAGGTCTTGAAAAATATAGGGTGGTAAACCTTAGGCCCGAAATAGTAGCTGAATTTTTTTAGAACGTTGACAGCAGCATATGAAAGTACCCCATATGGTCCTAACAAAATTTGAAACTGTGATGAAATGGGCATTCAAGCTTGTAGATATGGAACAATGAGGGTCTTGGCATGACAAGGTAGCAGGAATGTCTCCTACATCATTCAAAAAAGTAGAGAATGGATAACAATTCTATGGTGTGTTAATGCATTTGGCCAAAGCATACTTGGTTTCTATTTGTTCAAGGGCAATATAGAGATAGAATATTACATTGTGAACTGTGAACCACATGCAACTATGGCAACCCAAGCACATGCTTGGATGATGAAGGAGCTTTTCTTTGACTAGCTAGAACATTTTCATGTGTCAGTTCCTATGGGTGTGTCACCTACTAATAGGCATCTACTAATTTTTGACAGCCATGGAAGTCACATTGCATTGTCAACTATCCAGGAGGCAAGGAGGTTAGGCATTGACCCCCTTACACTTCCTGCTCATGCTTCTCACGCACTATAGCCTTTGGATATTAGCGTGTTTGCACCATTCAAGCAATATTTCAAATCAAAATGAGCTGAATTTCTCATTAGATTCCCCAATATTGATATCAAAAGGGTAGAATTAGCAAAGTTGGGCAACAAGGCACTAAGAAGAGCTATGACTCCATCCAACATAAAAGATGGATTTAAAAGGATGGGGAGATGGCCACTCAATTTTGATGCACTCATAGGTGACATGCATCCTAGCAAGACGTATGAGATTGATGACATCGAGGATGCTTCTATAGTGCAAAAAGTCCTTAGTCTTTCAGGACTTTATGTTTCAACAAATGAACTGTCACAAACATTGCAGACTCCAATGGACACTCAAGTGCATGAAGGTGTAGAGCAACAAATTGAGGACATCGACAGCCAACCCACACAAGAAGACATGGGGAATTTCGCATTCCCATCTCCAACACCCACACCTCCAGAACAAACAGTGCACTATTATGTAGATGGCAACAATAAAAGTCAAGGTACATTAGACCAAGAGGAGTTTACTGACTCCCAAGTCAATGAAATAATTCAAACCCAAAGTGGTTCTCAGATCAGTAACTTCCTTAAGCTGCTAGCTCACAGAGTGAATGGAAGAACAAGAAATTTTGTTGGTGGTGTTCTTTGGGTGAGCCGACAATCTCAATTGTTGACTGCTAACGGTTACATGACTCTCATAATGGAGCAGGAATGAAGAAAAAAAGAACTGGAGGAATTAAAAATTAGAAACAGGCAACAAACTTAGGACAAAAAGGCAACATGAATTCAAGCCTTGGAGTAGAAGGAACAAAGAAAAATTGAAAAGGAAATTGAGCGCAAGGAAAGAGAGTAGTTGAAACAGTTGCAAAGAAAGGAAAAAGAGCAGAAGGAGCAAGGAGGGTACAAAAGAACAAGAGAAGAAGGAAAGGGAGATTGAGGCTACCCATAGAGCATTGATGTGAGATAGATGCTTAAGCTATCCTGCAACTCCCTTATATGATAATCATGGTTAATTTTGAGATATAACCAATAATAACATCCCTCTTTTTTCTGCAGGTAATGTGTGTTTGAGTCCTAGCTCATCTCAAGTTAGTTGCACTCAATTTCCAGTTGGCCTGACTTCTTCACCACTAACCCCTTCAAATGTAAGTTGCACGCAATTAAAAAATGCAAATGCAAATCAATTTATGGAAAGTCTAAATGCAACAGCATGAGACAAGAACACATCTCCAAATTCATTCCTTGGAGCATTCGACTAAGGTTGGGAGGGATCAACTAAAATAGTGCCTTATATTTTGGTTTTTTTTTTTGGTTGTAGTTGGGGATGCCATTTTCATTGTGTTGCATCTATACCATTAATATATTTGAATTAAATCTATTTATTAATGTGATACAAGTACCTTGGTTGACAAGTTGTGGGTGAAAACTATTTTACAATTGCATATTAAGGTGCTCTATTGTGGGGCCCATTGATAACTATGTCAATACCTTTTTTTGGTTGTCTTATAATATACATATTAGAAAATATATTATATGCAAACAATCTGATTCAATTTTGTTTACAACAATTGCTATGTTTATAATATCTATTCTAAATTTGTGAAAATATATTCTATGCAAATAATCTGTTTTGATTTTGTTTATAACAATTACTATGTTGATAATATCTATTCTACATTTGTGAAAATATATTCAATGTTGATAATCTTATACAACATTTCATACAATACAGTCTATGTTGATAATGTAACATTTGAAATTGCATGTGAATACAATTCATATTCATTAAAAAGGTCTACTAGACATGTCTAAAATCCACAACACTTCATAATGAAATACTTGATGTAATCTATCCTTTTGTATATTAGTAGCTCAATTGAAATTCACTTTTAGGCTATACCTTTACAAAAGTTAACATGTTTCTATGTCTTATCTCAAGTTTATTTGTTTTGGTACATTACAGTTCACTCTTTTTTTGTGAATGGTAGAGATGGATGTGACCTATTTGACCTATATGATTCTAGCTCTCCCCTATTATTATGTTCATCATTGCAAAAAATTTAAATCTACAATTTGGTTATAATATTTGTTTGTTATCCTTGTTTGGAATAGGATGCCATTTAATTGCAGTCCTAAACATATTTCATGTATCTCCTAAGTCCTTGGAAAGTGTTTTCCAACACTAGGATTAGAAAGAGATTAAATTTGAATGAAATGAACATGTAAATTGACATTTGTAATTATTCCTAAATGATAGGAACATGTGGGGGCATCCAAGAAGAGCTTCTACAAAATAGGAGCACATGGGGCGCTCACATGGAAGGTGGAACCCACCTTGCTTAAGTTAACTGTTTGGAGGATTGATAACACTTCAGTAATGCATGTTTTTTGTTCCTACAAATTAGGGATTGATATTTACATGAGTGGAGTTAAGTTAAGTTCAGTTTAGTATCAGTTCAATTCAATTCAGTTCAGTTTAGTTTAGTTCAGTTTAGTTATGGTTTAGTTATCTTCAGTTGCATGTAGTTAGTTTGAGTTGAATGCTAGTTGACTTCAGTTGACTTCAGTTTCCTGACTAATGACTTCAGTTGCATGACAGATAACAGGTGGATACTTTCAGTTAAGTGGAGATGATCAATCATGCATAATGTTTGCATGAATTGGTGGAGAGATATGTTTCAGTTAACTAAGATTGACTTGGACCCACCTTGGGCACCGAAGTTGGCATATTTGAGTTAACACCTTTTGCATGAGAAGATATTTACAAGGCTCGGTTAAGTGGGCCCATTATTGGGCGCCAACTTTGAGGTGATGCTTGCAAGATATTTTCTTGACTAGAGTTTAGTTAAGTGTTCAGTTTGGGGTGCCTAAATTGAGGACTTTTGTTTGACTACAGATTACATAGTGGAACTCTACTTGCACAATCTAGGCGTAGATTTTTGAGAGGAGCTTTATGCTCTTGTATTTGACAACTCTTAGGGGTTTACATGCTCATTAATTGTCTATTAAATTGTAGTAAGTGGATGAGAGTTCTATGATAGTTTTTTGCAGGTTGTGAAGAAGGATTGTTGAAGGAAAAGGAAGGATATCAATCAAGGATTGATACAGTGTTATTGTAATATTTTTCTAAGGTTAAATAATACAAGCACTATTGATTCTGGTGGAGTTTTTTCTCAAAAGGGTTTCTCCACGTATATGTTGTGTCACTTCTATCTTGTTGTCTCATTCTTCTAGAATCTTTAGTCTCTTTCTACAATTGGTAAAATTGATCTAAACAGATAATCATACACAAAGAATTGTAACAAATAACACTTAATTAGATCTACAGTCTCATAGTTTTACAAGTTTTAAGCTACAATTTCACCTTCATTTTCAACAATCCCGAAATATGAAAATGGTTTGACCGGTTTTCATTTCGAGGATATATGTAGTGCTTATATGTGCATACATATGTACATATATATGTATGTGCATAAGGATGTACATATGTATCTATGTTCATACATATTTAGATGTATGTCTATGTCACTTTGTATGTACATATATATCAATGTGCATACGAATGCACATGTATGTATATGTCAATATGTATGTACATATATATAAATGTGTATGTACATGTATATATATAAATGTGTATGTACATGTATATATATATGTATGTACATATATATCAATGTGTATCTACAGGTATATATGTGTATCTACATATATATCAAAGTGTATCTACATCTATATATATGTACAATGCAATTGAACAATCAAATTGAACTATATATATATATAAATTTGTATCTATGTATATATGTATGTATATATATATCAATGTGTATCCACATGTATGTATATGTATCTACATATATATTGTGTATGTTAAAATATGTAATCTAATTGAAAACAAAAACACAATTAATAGAACATTATACTGAAGAAATTTGCTAATTGATTTAATTTTAAGCAAAGAAATAAAACTTCCTCAGAGGCGTTCCATCTTCCTCTATCTCTAGAGATTCGTTCAAAGCTGTTGCCCTCAAATTTGTGTAAGCTCAGCTTCTCCAAATGGCTACTGCAGAATGAGTATTGCAAAGAGAATTCTATCCTATATGCATAGTGAATGTGAAAATACTTACGAATATGAACAAGGGCTGTGGATTATGCACAGGGGCTATAAACGAAAGATGCTATGATATGGAATTGATATGACATAATTCTATGCTATGCTAATGCTATGATGCTAAAAAAGTTTATAGTACTTGCAATTTGGCTATAGTTATTTTATTGAAAGCTTCTATATGATTTGGAGTACCCGGCAGTCATATTTATAGCTTTTCTCAGGCAAAATCCTGGCTGGCAAGGATCAACGATTGTAAGATTGTCTGGTGGAATTGAAAGGTGAGAGATGGAGAGGTAGAGAAGAAGATGGAAGAGGTTGAGAGGTTGGAGAGAAGGATGGATTCCTGTCTTCAACCCACGGGAACAAGCCTGCACAGAAACAGAGAAAATTAATTTTTTTGTTTTGGCAGTTTGTTTCACGGGTGTTGAAGATAATCCTCAAATTAAATAAATAAATAAATTTATTTAATTTCATTTATTGAATTTTGATTTTTGATTTTAAAAACTATGGAAGATTTAATTAAATATTTTGGAATATTTAATCATGATATGACTTTAGAAGAATATGAAATATTTAGAAGAATTTAATTAAATATTAGAAGAATTTAATATGGAAAGAATATTGAAGAATTTAATTAAATATTTTAGAATATTTAATTATGAATGGATTTTAGAAGAATTAATTTAAAAGAGAGGGATATTTAATCTTTATTTGAATAAAATATCTAAGTCAAGATTATTGATAATTAATATAAATAAATCATAATGTTTATTTAATTAATTAAGAAATGAATAAGAGAAGATGATTAAATAAACTTATTTATTTAATTGAAATGAAAGAATGAACAAATATAAATAAATTATTTAAATTTATTTATACGTAGATGGAATTGGAAGATTTTAATTAAATATTAAAAATATTTAATAAATTACGCAAAATGTGATGTGACCATTTTAGGTGTATACATTTTGCCCCTCTTTGAAGTGATGTGTTTTGCGCATTGTTTCAAAGAATTTTGAAATTTGCCCAGATGTTGACTGTCGAAATGTCGATAGGTATATGCCCCTGCGAACGATGAATCGATAATATTTTGAATTTTTGTGATTTTTTGATTTTTTTTGAAATTTTTGTGGAAGTTTCAATTTATTTTTTATTTTGAAGATGTCGATTCATCGTTTGAAAATAATGATGTGAAGTAATTGACTCGGAAAGATATGAAATGAAAAATTGATGAATAAACTGCCCCTGTGAATGTTAAAATGTAATAAAATGCCCCAATTTTACCCTTATATAGGTGAAAAATGTCATTTTCCATGTCATTTTCAATTTTAACCTAGTAAAATTTGCAAATTTTGAGCTCTGGAGTGAAAAAGATGGCACTTCCCATTCACCAGCACCGTTTCGAGCGTATCCGACGTCACCAGTGGCCAGCGCACTATGGACCTCCGGTATGTATCCCGTAAATCTCCTGCTTTTCAAAAAATTTCCGTTCGTGGCACGTATTTCAAGGTTTATGTGGAAATTTGATGTTTTAGCGCCCTTAAGGCTTTTCATAGCGCATTTGATAAATTTCGTAACGCATATAATGCGATAGCGCATATGATAGATTTTACAACGCTATTGATCATTTTCATTGTGCATATGATGTCGTAGCGCATTTGATAATTTTCGTAGCGCCCGTGATTAGTTTTGTAGCACCTACGATCCTGTAGCGCCCTTGATAAATTATGTAGCGCCCTTGATTAGTTTTGTAGCGCCCTTGATGTTGTAGCGCATACAAGGATTTCTGTAGCGCCCATGATGTTTTCTGTAGCGCCCTTGATTGACTGTTGTCATTTGTTATAGATTTGTTCAAAGTTTATTGAAAAATAAATAAGAACTGATAGATTTGTTTTTAAAGTTGTTAAAAACAAATACGATTTTGATTATCTGCTTTCCATAATGATGAAAAAAAAATAGTTTGATTGATTTGTTTGCTTCTAAAGTTGTTAAAAACAAACATGATTTTGATTATCTGCTTTCCATGATGATGAAAAAAAAATAGTTTGATGTTCAGTTTTGATTGATAATTCATGATGATTGGATATTGATTTTGCTTTGATGATGTGTTAACAGGAGATATTGGGCGTTTTACAGTCATGGGAGGCCTTTCCTAGTACATGGAGTTTGATTCCACATCTATTACAGTCAAATCGAGATGTGATTGATGCATGTGGATTGAGTTCATTACTTGACATGCCTGAGGTTGGCCTCAACAGGGCTTTATTGACAACACTTGCAGAGCAGTGGCATAGTGACACCAACACATTTCATTTACCAACTGGAGAGATTACAATGACCCCTAAGGATGTATATCGCATCTTGCGGATTCCAGTGATGGGAGAGATAGTTGTATTTGATAGCCGAGAGGTTGGAGGCACCGATTCTTTAAGACAGATATTCAGAGATGATCAAATCGCCAGATATTTCATTCCATGGGGTGAGATGATAGATACATATCCACCTTTACCAGATGTACTTGCAGGATTCATTGGAGGTGTGTTATGCCCCAACCATAGGTCGAAGGGGTTCGCAATCGGGTGGGGTCATGTTTTGGAGAGTATGGTGATGCAGGGGACACGGTATGCATGGGGTACCTGCATGATAGCCCACTTATATGATGAGTTACATCATATTGTTTATGGTAGAGGCTGGAGTTTTGCTGTTGGGTGCTCATTACTTCAGATATGGGCATGGGAGCACTTTGCTATTTTACGTCCATTGACTCAAGGACAGCGACCAGCTGGTCGATCGTACAGATGGAGATATGCTCATATTATTGCTTAGTCGAGACTGGGCAAACTAGTGCATTGGCAGTGACTATTGGATAGTTTGGATACAGTATGCTGGAGACCATATTTAGATTGTGAGCCATGGCCGGAGGATGCGAGGGAGATGTCGTATGTATGTACTTCCAGATTTTTGATTGGGCGTACTCCATGGATTATTGAGAGATTTCTTGCTGGACAAGTATGTCGGTAGTTTGGACAGATTCAAGGTATGCCTGTGGGTTCGGCCATTTATTCACGACGATAGCTAGAGCTTGCTGTGTGGGGTCCATCGATTTCCTATGAGACAGCAGTGGTAGAGTTCACCAGTTTAGGAGAAGTGATGTGGGATTACCGAGTGGATGTTCTTGAAGCAGGGACGACACCAGAGTATTTTTAGTATGTCCTAGAGCATCCGGTACCGCGTATGTTTGATCCTGATGAGGCTATTGCTCCTATTGCGGCACGGAGACGATGACAGAGAGACTCACCGTCAGAGGATGACGATTCAGAGGATAGTGATGATGATGAGAGCAGAGGAGATGATGAGGAGGGAGGTGATGATGAGGAGGGTGGAGGCAGAGGTGATGGCGGTAGAGGCGATGATAGAGGTGGTAGGAGAGGTGGTAGGAGAGGTGGTAGAGGTGGCAGAGGTTGCAGAGGTGGATCACGGATGCGACACACAGATCCATCCTCTTCAGTGGATCCAACAGTATTAGGTCAGATATCCTCTTTACAGAGTATAGTACAGAGTTTGCAGACCCAGCTAGCATAGGCACATGCCTTGATTTCACAGTTGCAGGGACAATTGACTTCAGTTACTGCTGAGAGAGATACAGCGAGATAGTGAGGTGAGCAGGCTGTTGCTTCGGCTGATAGCCTATAGAGAGTAGCAGGTAGCACCTTGACTGGTGATATGATGAGAGAGGTGACCAAAGCCACCCTAGAGGCTGAGTTTTATAGGAATAGATACCATGATGCGGTTCCACCTGAGCGGAGGGAGAGTTATGCTCAGTCACGGTCTACCCATGGTCGGTCTCGTACTACCAGTAGAGGTGTGACACAACCATTACCTCCAGGAGGGCCATCAGGGATAGGCGGAGCAGGTTCATCAGGGGTAGGTGGTAGAGGTCCATCAGGGGCAGGTGGTACAGGTCCTAGACTAGCTCCATCAGAGGATAGCTCTGCCTAGTGTATTATAGATGATATTTTCATGATATATTCTGTTGAGACATTTTGTATACACCTTGGGATGATCCCATTTTTGATGATGTTATATCATTTGTAGTTGACATCCTTGTACATTTTGACATTCATTTTTGAGATATATAAAATATAGCGATGATTTATGATGATATAAATGTGTCTATTTACTATATACATAATGTATATGATATGATGGTTTCATGGTTATGATATATATGTATACATGATTTATGAGATGAAATCTATTTAATGAATGAATGTATATGTTTATGATGTATATGATGTATGCTTTGATTTTATGAATTTCTAATGCAAATGAAATGATGTATGAAATGTTGTTTTTGTGAATGTCAAAATATACTCAGTCATGTATGCGAAAAGATATAAACCATTTGATTCTTTGCCAGCTTTTTGAGAAATCTATGAATGCAAAATGCAAATTCTAACATGAATGCAATCTATACTAACCATGCAGGACATCCATACAATATTGCCATTTGGAGAGCTTATTTTTGCCTTTTGTATCATCATAGAGCATTGAAATGTTGAAAGTTAATACAAGCATCAAAGGGTATGTTAGCACCAATGATGACCTGAGTATTGCTTTCATGATTTTAATATAGCAAGTTAATACAAGCATCTAGGTATAATTGAACCGAGATGACCTGAGTATTGCTTGCATAAACAAACAAGAGTTAACCCGTTTCCCATGCAAATTCCGAAATGTCATCCATGATACGTAGTAGAGCATGTCTCGCGAACAATTTGCATAGTACTAATGATTTCATCGCAAACAATAGACAAATAAAAATCATACTCCTTCCTTGCTTTTCTAGTTCAGTACATCATTGAATCGCTCCAGAGATATGATAGAAAAATCAAACAACCATTCAAATCTTTCTTAAAGTATTTCAAACATTTATTCAGATTAAGATCATCCAAGTTTGGTTATCATCATTGATGTTCTCATTTCAATAGTCGTTTAAATCATGTTGTGTTAATGTCAATTGGCATTGAATAAGCATGTTGTGGTTAATTTGATACAACCATGTTTACTATGTTTTGGCAAACTATTTTATGTCTGTTTGTGATGTTCGAAAGCTCATTGCCCCTCTCTTGTTCGTTTAGTGTATGATTCTGCGCTTTTGCCCCCAATGTAAACACAACCCAAAGAGTATGGATATATACAAATTTCATCAAGCCATGATGAAACATAAAGATCCTCATCAAATGATATGGATATATACAGATGATAGAAATCAATGGATGATACCTAAAGTGAAAACAAGACATAAGATAATAGATGGAAAAGCCTATTTTGATCACAAGTAGCGCTTGTTTACCAGGTTTTCACCACTTGTCTTTATTGCACTTTTTTTAGGATTTTTCTAATTTTTTTGATTTTTTCAGGACTTTTTATGATTTTTTTGGTTTTTTCAGGACTTTTTATGATTTTTTTTATTTTTTCAAGACTTTTTATGATTTTTTTTATTTTTTCAGGACTTTTTTAGACAAAACTTCTTCAGATGAATACTATTAATCGGTTCTTCAAACAGGTCCCCCTCTGATGTGGATAACTTATATGCACCAGAACCGTGTGCTACAATGATAACAAATGGACCAAGCCAGTTAGGTTCAAATTTCCCTTTCTTTTATTTGTCTTGCTGATTACATGGATTTTCTCTCAAGACTAAGTCACCCACTTGAAATGTTCGTGATTTAACTCTGTGATTATAACTACGAGAAATAACTTGTTGATAACCCTTCAAATGATCAGTTGCATGTTGACGTCTTTCATCTAACAATTCTAACTCCTGGAGATGAGAAACTCTGTAGTCTTCATCACTTATCAATCCCTTGAGTGAGACCCTAAGTGAAGGTATTTCAACCTCTAGTGGTAAGATTGCTTCTGCTCCATAGACCAAGGCATATGGTGTAGCTCCTGTTGGTGTGCGAACACTGGTTCTATATGCCCACAAAGGTGGGTTTAATTGGACATGCCAATCACGACCAGCGTCGTTTACTATCTTCTTCAATATCTTCAAAATGGTTTTGTTTGAAGCTTCTGCTTGACCATTACCCTGTGGATAATAAGCTGTAGAGAACCTGTGTTGGATGTGAAATCTTTCACAAAGTTCATCAATGTCCTAATTCTTAAAAGGCCTTCCATTATCAGTGAGGATAGAATTAGGAATTCCATATCTACAGATAATGTAATTCAGGATAAATGAAGATATTTGTTTACCAGTCACTGTTGTCAAAGGAACAACTTCAATCCATTTTGTAAAATACTCCATAGCTGTGATGATAAATTTATGTCCATTTGATGATGAAGGATGAATTTTACCAACAAGATCTAGTCCCCATTGAGAAAAAGGCCATGTCGGAGTGAAAGGTTGCAGTTCTTGTGCAGGTGCATGAATAAGATTCCCATGGATCTGGCATTTAGAACACTTCTTGACAAAAGTAAAAGAATCTTTCTCCATGGTAAGCCAATAGTATCCCATTCTAACAAGTTTCTTTGCTAAGGTCAAACCACTCGAATGAGTTCCACAAATACCACCATGAACCTCTTGTAAGGATTTTTCAGATTCGTCACGTTCAAGACACCTAAGGAGTGTACCATCAAGACCACATCGATAAAGGATATCGACAATTAAGGTATAACGGGATGATTGGCGAATAAAGTTCCTTTTCTGGTTTCAAGATAAATCCAGAGGTAAGATGTTATCTTTGAGGTAGGTATAAGTCTTGCCATATAAAGGTGAATCATAACCAGTTAAATGACATATAACTTGGGTCTCAGGATTATCATAGGCAGGAGAAAACAATTGTTCTACTAAGAATTCATGCTTGATTTGATCTTCTGATAATTGTAATAATGAAGCAATGGTAGCCATTGCATCTGTAGCTTTATTATCAATCCTTGATATTTGTGAAAACTTAATTGACACAAAATACTTCTTATAATCATCCACCATGTTCTTATAAGGTAGCAACTTATCATCTTTGGTTTGATAATCATCATTAATTTGATTAATGACAAGTTGTGAATCACCGTAAACTTGCAGCTCTGTAATCCGCCATTCCAATGCTATTTTCAATCCTATGAGCAATGCCTCATATTCATCTATGTTATTTGTGCAAGGAAACATTAATCGATATGATCGTGAAATGGTATGTCCTTCAGGTGTAACAAAGAGAATGCCTGCCCCCGAGCCATATTGTGTACAAGATCCATCAAAGTACAATGTCCATGATTTTTGAATTGTTGTTGTGAAGACATCTGCATCAGGAAACTCAATGTACATTGGATTTTCTTCTTGTAAAGGTGCTTCAGCCAACTGATCTGCAATAACCTGTCCTTTAATAGCTTTTCAATCTACATAGTGAATGTCAAATTCACTCAAGATCATTACCCATTTTGCAAGTCTTCCTGTTAAAGTAGCTCTGCTTAATAGGTATTTTAATGGATCAATCTTTGTTATCAACTTAACTGTATGAGCCAACATATAATGTCGCAACTTTTGAGAAGCAAACACCACTGCAAGGCAAGCTTTTTCAATGAAACTGTAGTTCAACTCATGTCTTGTTAAGGTTCTGCTGATATAGTATATGGCCCTTTCCTTACCTGTAGAATCTTCTTGTGCTAGCAATGCTCCCAAGGATACTTCTGTTGCTGAAATATAAAGGATGAGTGGCTCTCCTGGAATAAGCAGAATTAAAACTGGTGGATGTGTAAGATATTGCTTGATCTGATTGAATGCTACTTCACATTTGTCCTCCCATTTGAATGGGACATTTTTATGCAATAAATGTGTAAATGGAAAGCTTTTGTCTGCCAGTTAGCTATAAACCGCCTAATGGACTGTAATCGCCCTTGCAATGATTGAAGCTGACTGATATTTCGTGGTGGCGGCATGTCCATTATAGCTTGTACTTTTTCTGGATCAACCTCTATACCCTTTTCTGAAACAATGTATCCTAGGAGTTTTCCAGATGTAACGCCGAAGACACATTTCTTTGGATTAAGTTGAACATTGAACTTCTCCATTTTGGTAAAGATTTTTTATAATATTTCTAGGTGTTCTTCTCATGTGTAAGATTTGGCAAGTAAGTCATCAACATATTCTTCCATGAATGTATGCATCATGTCATGAAAAATTGTTGTCATTGCTCTTTGATAAGTGGCTCCGACATTCTTTAACCCAAATGGCATTACATTCCAGCAATATGTACCCCAAGGGCATGTGAATGCTATTTTATCTTGATCCTCTGGTGCAATTTTTATCTGGTTGTATCCTGAAAATCCATCCATTAATGAATACATTGCATGACCAGCAGTTAAATCAACAATCATATCTATATTGGGCAAAGGGAAGTCATCTTTGGGACAAGCTTTATTTAAATCTCTGAAATCTGTACAAACTCTGATCCTTCCATCTGGCTTTGAAATAGGTACAATATTAGAAATCCATTCGGCATAATCAATAGTTTGAATGAATCCAACATCCAAAAGCTTCTTTAATTCTTCTTTGACCAGTAACGCAACATGTGGATGCATTTTTCTGAGCTTTTGATTCACAGGTTTTGCCCCTGGTTGAATAGATAAATGATGCATTATCAGATTAGGATCTAACCCTGGCATATTAGCATATGACCAAGCAAAATTAATTTGTTTTTCCTTCAAGAATTCCATGAATTTCAGGACTTCTTCAACTGTTAATGATGCTGCAATTTGCAAAACTTTTGGCTGCTCTGCTATACTTATGTTGATTGATTATGTTGGTTCGATCAAAATAGAAGACCTTTCATGATAATAATTAGGAAGAGTGTCAAGTTTCTCATCCTTCAGTGCCTCAGAAAGGTTTTCACTGTCAGATTCACTCTTTATTTTTCTCTTGTTTTGATCTATCACTGCCATTGTTCGGTTTTCACCAATAGATCCATCTTTTATTTCATTTATTTTGTAGCTAAGAGACTTGACACCCTCCTTATCAAAATCATGAGTATGAAATTCTTGAATGAAACAATTGTTTTCTTCATTTGAGGAACAAAGGAAATTTATAATATCCGCATCATCATGGAATGTAGGAATATGGATAGGTGCATCAATGTCCAATCAATAAGTTATGGATAAACTAAAGGCATAGGATCATTAGGTTGGGTAAGGTCTTGAATTTTCAAAGTCATGATATGGTTATCATCCTCATGATAGACAAGGTCTATGATGGTATTCTCCTATTGATTGTCAATCTCGTTAGATTCTAAATCATCCTCACTTGAGTCATGATCGCTTTGTAAAACATAATCAAGTGGAGGCCTTGAGCCTTCTCCTTGTATAAGAATAGGTGCATATTTGTGTATGGTATCAACTTGTTTGTCTCTCCAAAATTCATCATTATAAATGGTGTCCCATTCATATTCATTAGAATCAGTATCTAAACTATTCTGCAATTGGAAAACTGATTCATGCGGTTTATCTAACACTAATCCTCCTTCATAGGTTGATTGTGCTTTCTGTGAAGTAGATTCTTCTTTATCTTTGCCATATCCAAGTCCTGTTTTATCACTTGAATGTTTTGAAATAGGTTGAATTGGTTCCATGATTCCTTCTCTTCTTTTCCCTATAGGGCCATTTCCTTCATAGCCCATCTTCTGCATGATAGCGTACCCCTTACCATATTGTTCTATAGGTAACTTAATGTGCAAGAGAGAGTCATCTTCATCTTTGTATAGCCAATTTAGGATGTCCCTATCTTCAGCTTCTTCTTCAATGGTATTAGCTTTAATGAATTTTCCATCAAACTTTGTGATTGGCACAGAAACTTGGAACATAGAAGTTGTTGCCATCTTTTGATTTGATAAGGTAGGTTGCCCGTGTGACCTCGGAGAAGGAGGTAAGGTAGAAAGAGATAGTGAATATTCACCTACCCCTTTGTCTTTAAACTTCAGCTTAGTATCAAGATTCTTTGTCAATTCTTGCAATTGGACTTGTAAATTGGAAGAAGAAACAGCAAGAGCTTCCCTATTGTGTGGCACGAAGACATCTTGAGTTACTCGAAGATTTGAACAAGTTTGGGTACTATTGTAATCAGCTTGTATAGTTATTTCATGTCCATCATATGGAAACTTGATACATTGATGATACGTTGATGGTATTGCTTGCATATCATGAATCCACGGATGACCCAAAAGTATGTTATAAGAAAGATCCTGATCTAGAACCTGACAAAATGTGTTCTTCGCAACAGGTCCCACTCTGATAGGCAGCAATATTAATCCTTTAGAAGCTCTTTCTTCATCATCATATGCCTTGATAGTTATCTTCCTTCGTGGATCAATTTCATTTTCTGATATTCCTAAGGCATTTATTAACTTTAAAGTACAAATGTTTAAGTCGGCTCCTCCATCTATTAAGACACATCTAATTCGGTGTTTATGGATCATGACTTCAAGATAGAGCGAGGAATTATGGGGATGTGTCATGGAAGCATTATCTTTATCAGAAAATGAAAGACAAGTGGGGGAAGACAAATGTCCCACCATGGCTTGAAATTTGTTTACATCCAAATCAGTGTCAACAGTTGTGTTTACAAGAGCTTCTTCTAAAATATTCTTGTGTATGGGGGATATTTTAAGAAGTTCAAGGATGGAAATTTGAGCTGATGTTTTTCTCAATTGATCAACCAGATTATACTGACCTGGAGGAGAAATAGTTGTTTTAGATGAACTTCCTTTTAGAACAACTTTTGCTTGACCTCTTGTTGTCACATTAACCTGTTGATATTCTTGTTTTCCCTTGATTTTGATAACATTAACCCGTTGATCATCTACGTAGATGTGACGGATTATATTGTCTTCAACATTATGTATGCTTTTGGCTTTTGTATCTAATGCTTCCCCCTTTTGATAGTTTGGTAAAGGGTCTTTAAATGCTTGATGATCGTCATTGATATGATGTCCCTCAATTGTAATGGTACCATTGTCAATTAAATCTTGTACTAGATTTTTCAAAGCTTGACAATTGTTCATTCTATGACCCTTACATTGATGATAATTGCAATAATATGAGTCATTCCATGATGGAGGTTTGACTCGTGGCTCATAGTCTCTTTGTGGTGGTAAGGTGATAACCTTATTATCAAGAAGCTCATTGAGAGCAGATTCAAGAGATTGACCAAAGCGGTAAAATTTCGTCGATTTGAAAAGAATAGAGGTCTGGACGGATTTAATGTTTGGGTATTGCCAAGATTATTATTGAAATTACCACGATTTTGATTAGTATTTTGATTGGTCATGTTTTCTTGCTTGGAGGTTTGTCCTTGTTGATTGTTGTTTCCTTGTTGATTGGTTCATGGAGCACTTGATAAATTGAAAACAGATGGTCTTGTTCGTAGATTATTTGCATCCACTATGCCATCATTGACAACATTTTTATTTCTATTCCAAAAGCTTGTTTTATCGTTATTGTTTTGGTTTGATGTACTTGAATTATCAAGTTTTATCACTCCCCTTTTAACCAAGGCCCCTTCAATTGTGATTGCATTTTCAATCAACTTTTCAAAGTTATGAGGACAATGAAGATTAAGCCTATAACTTAATTCTGGATGTAGGCTATTGATGAAGGTATCCATCTTTTCTTTTTGAGGAATAGGACGGGAATATCGTACAAATAACCTTCTCCACCTTTGTAAGAATGTAGTGAAGGTTTCTCCTATCTTTTGTTTCACTTTACAAAGATCAAGCATTGTTATTGGATGTTGAATGTTGTAGGCATATTGTGATATAAACTAATTTATTAACTCCTCAAAAGTTTTGATGGGTGGAGTGATTTTGGAAAGCCACTCCATAGATTGTACACCTAGACTTCGTGGAAATAATCACATTAAGTAGGTATCATCATAGGCGAATTCTAGACTCATGTTTTGGAAATCCCTCACATGGTCAATGGGATTAGTTTTTCCATTATACCTATCATACTTAGGGATTTCGCAATGTTTTGGAAATGGAATCATTTGAAGACTTCTATCAAATGGATAAGGAGATATTTCTTCCAAAACATATTTCTTTGTTGTACCCCCTTGCATTTCTTTTATTTTCCCTTGTAATTCTTTTATCTGTTGATTAAGAGCACTAAAGTCATTAGAAGGATTTTCAGGACTCTGTTTAATCCCTTCTATATCGAAATTGTGAGGTAACTTAGCTCCTTGATTAGCCAATGAAAGAAAGTATCTTTCTTTGTTTTGTTCTAAAATCTTTTCCATAAGAGTATGGAATTGGGGATCTTGTTCTGCTTCTTGAAGCTTTTCTTTTGTTAATTCGTCAAGATTAAAAGTTTCTTCTTCTTTTTCATTACGGTCACCCATTTTACTTGTAGTGGTTTCTCCCTCGTCTTTTTCCATTTGTTTTTTAGATCTCGTGAAGACAGGCATTGGTTTTGTTCCAAGTTCTATTTGCTTTTGATCAAAAGAATGAAATAGTGCAATTTATGTGATAGATATGAAAGTCAGAATAGAATGAAGATTCTATGACTTACACAAAATTTCTAATCTTTAGCTTGTGTTGTTCCCTAAGTGAAAGGATGAAAATCCTGTTGACGGGAATTTAAGCAAAAGATCAAGAAAAAGAAGATTTTGCACTTTATGAAATTTTGATCATGGCTTTGTAAAAGGATGGATTTTATGATGGATGCCTAATGTATTCTAAGTTCTTTATTGCAAAATTTGATTTGGACGAGTAGAATATTCAATTGCAGGTTGGGGAATATAACTGAAACGAATACGTTGACTATGGTTATGCCTTTGAGAAAGGGCTCTTCTTTGAAAGTAAGCTTGTGAATACAAAGGTTCTATAGCATAATCATCTGAAAGACCTCTAACACAATCATGATACCTATGAAGAAAGGTTCTATATTTGATTAAAACTTTTCGGCTTTGATACAAGAATCGTTGCTTCTTCAATAGTTTCTTGTGGTTGAGGGGTTTCTTTGGATATTTAATCCTTTTGAAAACGGATTTCTTTACAAACATTGTGGATTTCCAATCTCATAACATGAGATTAATCAATGTGATAGTGAATGTTGGATGATCTTATCTGAATTAGTGTATTGAAAACACATCAAACAAGTTGTAAAATAGTTGTCTTAAGTCCTATGCTAAACATCAAGTGTATAATCAAAATGTTGTTCAAAAATTATTTTAACGAGTTTTCCACATGATAAGCACTTCAAACAGACTCACTCTTAATTCTCAAGTAGGTCATCATAGTAATCAACAACCCACATCTTAAAACTGCGTTGACTCACACAGCCGTGTCACCCCCGAAAGGGCGCCCGTGTTTTTGTCTTTTCCAGGTGCGTACTCAGAGTGACGGAAGTGGATACCGAATCCCCTGAGCAAACAATCCATGGCAGTTATATGGTGAGTATCTTGGGGGTAGATTCTTCCCTCCCCTGCACTCTGATTAATATGATGTTCAGAAACTGACTCGGTAAGATACTACACTAAGTTCTTAGTAAGGGTTTCTATTTGGTGCGGCAAATGATATACTCCCTCGAGAGACCTCCCTACCTTTAGAACAAAGGCTTTGGGGATGGTTATCAATGCACACTACCGTCGAATGGGATTTTCATCAACCATCCGCATTTGATTAGAGTGGGTTGGAAAACTTGGCTTTAATTATTCCCACTTAGGTCGTTCCCGTAAGGTGAGTACTTTTTCCCACTACAGCAAGCCTTCTAAAAGGTGTTAATAAAACAGGAAATTGCATAAAGGGAAATAGGTGAGTTTGGCATTTTGATCACCCAGTTAAGGGGAGAGCATAGGCCTATCACCAAAAACAAAGCAATCATGGATTTATTTTAAGCCCAAGATAAAGATTTTCTATGCTAAGTGAAGATTTTGCTTCACACAAACACAAAATTCTTTTTAGCCCAAAATGAAGTGTGAAATGTCTACCCTAGGATTGCTTCATTTTAAGTTAGATGTCTACCCTAGGATTGCTTCTTTTTAAGTTTATATCTACTAACTGTCCGCGGTTGCGTCGGATTCAGTTAAACTGTTTTAAACTTATAGATTACAATTTACTGCTTTCCTAAAATTTGTGCTATAACAGTCTTTATAAGCACTGCAAAAATTAACATAGGCACTGCAGAAGTTGTTAAGGGCGCTGCAAAAGTCCTCAAAAGTGCTGCAGAAGTTATTAAGGGCACTGCAAAAGTCTTCACGGGCGCTGCAAAAATTCTCAAAAGCACTGCAAAACTTCTCACGGGTGCTGCAAAACTTCTCACAGGCGCTGCAAAAGTTCTCAAATGCACTGAACTGGGTATGAAGTTTTTGAAACGTGTTTTCTGCGCTAATCTGTTGTTTTTCGTCTGTAACCTGTCAAAGAAACCTGCAAAAAGATATTAAAATGGGGGCAAGAGCCCCATGGTGGGTGCCAAAAATGTGTATGTTAAAATATGTAATCTAATTGAAAATAAAAACACAATTAATAGAACATTATACTGAAGAAATTTGCTAATTGATTTAATTTTAAGAAAAGAAATAAAACTTCCTCAGAGGCATTCCATTTTCCTCTATCTCTAGAGATTCATTCAAAGCTGCTGCTCTCAAATTTGTGTAAGCTTAGCTTCTCCAAATGGCTACTGCAGAATGAGTATTGCAAAGAGAATTCTATCCTATATGCATAGTGAATGTGAAAATACTTACGGATATGAACAGGGGCTGTGGATTATGCATAGGGGCTGTAAACGAAAGATGCTATGATATGGAATTGATATGACATAATTCTATGTGTAGACATGCAAAATTAACATTATGCATTCGATCATATTCAGTCAAATTAGGTCTCACATTAGACCCATTCATCACTTTCATCCATTCATTAAATAATCTCATTTACTAAGGTCATTTATCAAATAAACATTATCATTCAGCCTTCATCTTGCATCATCCATTTAATTAAATAAATCAGGACTTCATTTAAATCAAATCCTAAATCATATTCCATCATTTTCTAATTCAAATAAATCAATTATCAAAGTCTTAAAAGTCAACTCACCTAATCAACATTAAATCAGCATAATCATCATCTATTTAATCTAACCCTGATTAAATGTTAATCCCATCCCACTTGCATTCTCTAGATATCTCCACTTGCACATATAAATCAATTTATTGATTTATTAAAACCTCATTTTCCCTCAACATGACAAGTCAAACATGGCATTTATTGCTGTTTTTCTTGTCCCCCTCTCAAAATTTATTGCAAATTTGAATTCAAATTCTCCCTCTCATGGGCACTCTTCCCAAATCTTGCACAACCATTGACCACTCATCATTTGACAAGTGTCATCTTCTCATTGGAGGATCTTTAGTCCCACATTCACCATCTTGGCCAATCTCTCATCAACAAAATCTATAAAATAGGGCCTTCATTCTCATTCATGGATCCACAATTTTATGCAAGGTTACTCTCTTGGTTTGAGAAATAATCTTGTTCTTCATCTCCATTGCAATAAATCATCATTTAGCTATTGATCAAGGGTTGGGAGAGGGTCACTAGCACATGTGACACCAATCCAACATGGAATAGGTGATTCTCTTTCTTTTGAAATGTCTTCTTGATGTTGTTCTTGTTACTTGTGGCATTTCTTTAGCATAGATATTTTATTTCATGGAGGTATTTGCAGATTTGTGTGTTTAGACTAACCTTTCTAATAAGTATTTGAAGTTGGTCTTACATGCAGATTTAGGGTACTTCATTGTGGCGCTAGAAGGAGGGCACTTCATATATATTTCACATGCATATATATTTAAAAAAAAAAAAATTCCAGGGAACATGAACACTCTTTATTGGATCTGTGTTTGACTAATCTGCATTTGTTCTTTTTGAATCTATATGCTTCCATTTTGGCACAGGCAAAGAAATACGTTGATTAATATTGCTATCTTTGTTTCCATGCTTTGTCTGCCTTCTCTAATTAATAGAGATTGTGCACCGTATCCTTTTGGATTTTCCATCTACTCTTACAAGTTGAGCATTTAATATTTGTTGTATGTGTTTGCTGTGGAACATGGGTCAAAATTAAAAGCCTTTTACTTGCTGTTTTGCATAACCTGCATTTAGCTTTAAAAATCTTTCGAATATCATTATAGAGCTCAGATTTACACAGGCCAATGGCATTTCGTTTGAAAGCTCTTTTAAACTACTCCAAGCTGTGCAATGAAAACACACTAAATAACTTGTGAGGCGTGGTTTTGACAGCTACAGTCAAATTTCCATGATATAATGCCAATAAGACTCTTTACAGATGTAGACAACATTCATTATTGAAACGATACTTTGACAGGATTTTTTTTTTTTTCAAAAAGCTTATACTTGAGTCAAAATATCAGTGGTCTTTGTCGCAGCCTATATTTAAAGCACTCCTTTGAAATATTTTTTTTTTTTAGTTCTCCAAACAATCAGCTAATTCACATTCTTTTGGGCTACTCCATCGCTTGCATAATCTCTGTCAAAACTTTCAATTTCTGGAGGAATCAGGCAAATAAACTTTTTTATCTGTTGGTGTTTGTTCGTTCTTTTCACTGTAGCTTCTCTTTTCTTATCCGATTGGGAATATTTTTCATTATTGATAAGCGATGCATGCCTCACTTTGAGTTGTTTGTGATTGGCTCCTGGTTCAATTCTGTGGAGTAAAGGCATCGTGTGAAGCCAAGTGAAGCTAGATTACTTCTACACGACCAAGGTACTCTTTTGTTTTTTTGCCAGTCCTCCATCGATGCTCAGTGAAGGATTTACAGAGGCTCTCGTAGCAGACCTCAGATCATGGAAACTTATAAATTCATAGCCTTTAGATCACCCGTTGGCTTCAAATGAAAAGAGAAAAGGTACACTAGTTGATTTTGCAAAGTTGGACTATCAACTAATTTTGGCGCAACTACTTTTCTCTATAACATCGAGACTAAGGAAGATCAATATGATTCAAGAATTTGAAAATAGATTTCTTTATGCTGTCTACAATCGGTGATTACTAATAGGCATTAAAGTCTGATATTCATGCGTTAATATTGATATCACAGCTGCCTTTTCACCTTTGAATCTTGTTTCTTAATTGTGGTGATTGTAGCATTGAATGCATGAAATGCTTGTTTCTTACGCACAACCAACAAAAGATCCCACACTATGGTTAGTAGCATTGAATGCATTTAAGATTGAATCTGGTGACCTCGATTTGCAACTGTTATGAAGGCGTCCTTTCTTCCTGAGATTGCGTTTTTATCCATCTGCTCTTAGAAAGTGTTTTAAATCTCTGTGGTCTTGGGAGTAATGTCAGTTTCTATTGGAAAGTAATATGTCGGTGTCCTTTTCTGCTTCAGCATTATATATTAGAGGCAATAAATGTGGCAAAACTATAAAAAGCATGTGACTATGACATCTACTCTTTAGTGAAGATCTGCGTATTAATCATGGACGTGTGGGTCGTTCTATTTGCAGGGTGAAAATTATATGTCTGGCAGATATATTCTGCTGTGCGCCGGTCTTACATTCTGTCAAAGGAACAATAGGATTTAACATTATGCCTGACATTTGTGCCGTAACTCTGTACATATCATTTAATGCAGATATTTCTACAAGATTACCTTGTCAGATGTGAAGTCCAATGTTTTGCCGTCTTTGTTTATTTGTCCTTGGTCGATACTATGTCTAGTCGTTTAGGTATCTGAGTTGGTCTGTTTGTTCTCTAAAAATATAGCTAAAGGGAGTTCGAGTTTGATTTCATTGACCATCTATTTATATTTTCCTCGAATAAGCTCATACCAAGATAGTCTCTTTCCTTTTGAATGATATTGTATGAGAATAAGTTGCATGGTGTAGTGCTAGAATATGGCTCAAGTAGGGCGTCTCCTTATTCTTTTATTTGCTAAGTTAAGATTCTGTATATCTCATGAGTGATCTTGGTTGTATAGAGTGTGTTTGCTTGAGCAATCAACTACCATCTTAATAACAACTGTTGCTATTGATAACTATTCTCCCATACACACAAACTCCACAATGCTAGTAATATTCCCTAGATTTGCGCACACAAATCAGAGAAGTAAAGGTGCAAACATTGATTGCAAAGTTAATGACAGAGGCGGAAAGGTGTCTCCATATGAGTAAGATAATAACAGGGTGGTCATATCAAATGGTAGTATTGTCAAACAATAGGGAAGGTTATCATGTCGCATAGATTGTGTGCTTTAATTGCCATCTCCCATCATTAATATTGCTGGTGCATGTTGAGGGACTCTCTTGTATTGTCTATATTTTGTCTGATTCATTGTCCAGCCATAAGCAATTTGCCCTGATTTGTTGTCTAGTTAATTACTCCTCACTGTCCAGCTAAACGTTGTAGGTGTCAATGGTTGAATAATGTTGTCTAGGAGTATAGTCATGGATGGCAGTATTTTAGCTGAAGCATGTATTTATTGCAGAGTTAAAAAAGTTTGAAACATACCTTTTTCATCAAAGATATCTTTTAACTCATGAATTACACTCATGAAAAGTGCTTTAAAGAAGTTGATAACCCACATTTGAGATGATTATCATAGTTGAGAATATGATTATGATTTATTGCAAAATTATGAGGGTGCTTTTTCTTTGTAATTAAGGTATTGACTCAATATCTTTTCAAATAAAGTCAATGTCAAAGCATGATCCACTTATAAGCCATTCTTTTCATCATCCAATTTCTTTTGGTCCTTTCATTTAAAATCATGCCATTATGTGAAGGTAATAATCCAAATGAGTTCAATATTTTAATCCTCACATAATTGTCTTTTCTTTTCATAGGTACAAACAAACAATGAAGGCAAAAAGGTACAAACGAAGGAAAAGCGAAGGTGAAAGGTACAAGGAAAGTGAAAAGTCAACAAGGAGGAGGCTAGCAAATGAAAACGAAAGGAGGGGAAATTTTTTATTTTTTTTTGGAAACACAATGTGTTTTTTAACACTTTAAGTGTTTGATCAACACTACTTCACGAAGTTGTTTATGTTTTCATTTTAGAACACTAATTTTCATTTGGGTCTAAAACGAACAATTTGCTTTTCATTGCAAAGGGCTTAAAATGAATCTTAGGAAAAACTCACTAGATTTTGTTTGAGGTTAAGAATTGAACAATCAAAACTCACACTTCATTTTGGTGCTTAAAACGAACTCACAATTGCTTTGAAGGCCATAAAACGAACAAGTGCTTGAATTGGTGATTTGTCTTTGAGTCCTTGTAATTTCGTATGCATCTAGGGTGCAAGAGAAACACTCAAAATACATTTTATTGTTTTGAAACACTTTGATTTGGGCTTAAAAATTGAACATCTTGTGCGAGTGTGAGTAGGGGCACTTTTGCGTACATTCTCTTTCTTTGTGCCATCAAAGACTCATCGAGTTACTGGATTGTGTCTTTGCTTGCTTTTGTTTATCTTAGAGGGCCTCCTTGTGGAAAAAAGTAATCACCCAAGGGAACGGCTCAACTGCAACACTTAAAGCCAAGAGTATTTCACCGATATAAAATGTGGATATTGGCCAGCCAATATCACGCCATGGACCTGGCTGGGCATGGATCCGGGGACTCCTGCCGCTGGGTCAACTCCTCCTACGAATGGAAAGTCCTTACGAACCCATGTGCTAGAATTTCACAAAATCCTTAATCTATTTGTTGGCAAGTAACCCAATATTCAAGCTAATTCCACACTTCATTTGTGATTCTAGTAGAGATGAAAGCATGCCATGGAGTTTCATGGGTGTTGATGTTTATCGCCTGATTGACTTATAATGAGCCGTGATGGAGCTGGGTCAAGCATCTAACCATCTGCTAGAGATAAGCGAATGGACTTGTCCAAGTGAACCAAATATTGTCTTTATTATTAATTCATAGGGCTTGTAATTATTCTTTGTTTGAAAACACAGTGTGGTATTCGAAAACATTTTGTAAACAAACATTCAACATGATTCTCAAAATTTCAAACCCTTTTGAAGACAAATATCATTGACTCAATTCATATGTTACTACTTTCCCTTGGGATTCACGTCTTTAGAGGTTCCTAAGCATTGGATTATACCTCAATTTGTCTTCTTGAGTAAACAATAGGAAAACCCTTGCCTTAAGTTCATTGAATTTCCAAGATAAAATATATTGGGGTTTAAAAGAAATTAAGACATTGGACATCTTGTTTGAAACTTTAATCAAAGAGAGTGTTTTTGGTAAATAAATCCATTAAGCAGCTAAACAAAATGAACTTTCAAGTGTAGGCTTAACACCCAAATCCCAAAAGCACAACCATTGTTTGAAATCCAAAATTTCAAATCATTTAGTTAAAGGTTCAGAAGCATGCATGCTCTTCAATAATGGGGTTCAGGAAAAAGTGGTCTTTTAGGGTTCATCTAGGGATCAAAACAAACCAAACCTCTTTCATCCATCTTTCAAAACATCAAACATCATCTCATAAATCATCTTTTTAAAAACCTTGAAATCATCCTTGAAGTGCTAGGCTTTATGAAAAAATCAAGCAAACACAAAAATCATTGAGACCAAGTCCTTGAAAAATATTTAGTATCAAAACACCTTTGGCTAGAAATGTGTAAATGCATCCTTTGCATATCCTTAGTCAAAGTCATCCAAATCATCTTGTCTAGTTTAGTGTATGTAGATGAATCCTTCTCCATATACTTAGTGAAACAATCATTTTGTTTGGGTAGGTGTGGGTAGATGCATCCTTCTCCTCACACATATCCAAATCATCATCCTTTGAACACAACTATCCTTTAGATCATTATCAAACATCTTAGGGTCCTTTTGTTCAAAATCAAAATCAAAATCCAAATCAAGATCAATGACAAAATCTCAAAATCCAAACATCAAAATCAATCAAAAAATCCAAAGTCCTAGCATTTCATTTGAGATTTATCAAAATCCAAAAACAACATCCATAAACATCATCATCATATCATCATCACCTTTGATCCTAAAAGCATCCTAGAAATTTCTACTTTGGGACAGCGTTAAAATAAGAGATTAACTATAAGGAATCAAGAGATCTTGATCATATTTTCACATTGATCCTGTTTTATGGTTCAAACAGATCTCAATACAAGAAAAGCATGGAAGCCTACAAAGAAACTCCCGCCAAGTGAATCCTAGCCAAATGAACGCAAAATGAAATCTCGCAATCACAATCCATTGATCCCTCATCATCACAAAACCCACAAGAAGAAAAATCAAGGGAGGACCACCTTGAACAAGTTCTACTAAGAAATAGTTTAAATGCTCCAAAATCCGACAACCATAAAATCATCACCATCATGATGAGACTCAACCTTCATTGTACATGCTTGAACTATAGGCAAAATAAGGGGCTGTTGCCTTCATATTTTGATGTGACCACTATAGTAGGTACATCTTTTCCACCAACTTCATCCACCATCCCCATTTCATCTACAATTCCCCATCTCAAAACGCTACATAAAATATCCCAGAAATCACAACATCATTTGTTCAACTCAACCTAATGTTAACAAGGAAACACATTCTCAATGAACTTCAATCACATCCCCTTGTAAATAACCAAACTTGGACGAAACACCACATAAAGGGAACAAAACATCTCCATAATCCATTACACCAAAATGTTCTCTTACTTACATTATGACCTATCATCAACATCTTTTCATGTAACACCACAAACACCTCTTCACAAATTGGCCAAGAGGAGGGGAGACATATCTGGACATGGGGCATTTTCAACACCACAAATACTTTCGCAGGATTCACCTCTTACATTTGCACCTCCCACCATCACCATTGTCATCAACACCACCTGGTTTAGGGCTTCCTCTACCGAGTATCCATCAAACATACATCCCAACCATCAATCAAAACATCTTTCCAAACGCTCAAAAATTATTGTTGACATCACAACAACAAACGACAAACACACAAGCAATGGCAACATCATCAAACACCCCCAAAACATTGCAAAGCATGGTCTCTCAAGGCCAATCACATCAACGATGCCACTTACCACATCAAAAACACCATCCACCAATCACCACATCAACACAACAACACCATCCACCAACCAAATAATCAACACAACATCATCATCTACCACCATTCAAAATCCACCACCACCTCCACCACCACCAACGTTCACCACATCAAACCAATTCGATGCAACATTACAAGCCGCTTTTCAAAGAGGATACCAACAAGTGCAGAAATAAAAAGCCGTGCAACAAGCTGCTCAAGCTGCACAAGCCACAATACAAGCGCAACAAGTGCAACAAGCCCAAGCTTTATTGCAACAACAACAACAACAAGCTTCCCAAGCCGCGCAAGCATTGCAAACACAAAGGGTCGCTCAAACACAACTATTATTGCAGCAACAAGCCGCACAAGCACAAGCCAAAGCACAAGCTCAAGTGCAAGCACAACAAGCACAAGCACAAGCACAACTTCTTGCACAAGCAGCACAATTGCAAGCGTATCAACAAGCACTAAAGCAATACCAAGATCAGCAAGAAGCAGCAGAATTAGCAGCCCAACAACAAGCGTTGTGGGAACAACAACAAGCAGAACAACAAGCATTGTTAGATCAACAACAAGTGCAACAGCAAGCAGAACAAAAAGCATTGTTAGAACAGCAACAAGTGCAACAACAAGCAAAAATTATAGCACAACAGCAATAAGAGCAACAACAAGCATTGTTCATCCAAAAGCAAGTAGAAGCCTACTTCGCCCGCCACAACATACCGATACCATTGAACAATGCACCAACCAACCCATCCATCCAAACCATGATTGCAACACCCCAAAACACATTCATCCCACCCCCTGATCCTCATAATGATATGACGACACAACCTGTTGCTCTCTCGCAACAAGTACTGACCAACTGCAGTGAAATAACCAAAACATGCTAACTTGTCTCCCTATCCATTTGATAGGAGCTCAGGAATGAAACTATCCCTAAGGGATTTGAACCCTAAATTTGACAACATCGAGGGACAGAAACCAAGATCACATCAAGGAATTCCAGGTTCATTGCATGGAAGTCGCATATGACGATACGTATCTGATGCGGCTATTTCCTAGAAGTTTGGTGGGTCCCGCTATAGAATGGTTCTCTCACTTACCTACAGGCATTAGAACATTCTAAGAGATTACAAGTGCATTTATTAAGAACTACGTAGGTAACATTGCAATGGATGTTATTCTTGAAGAACTATACGCTCTAAAACAAGGGAAGAATGAATGTTTCACTTCATTCCTTCAACGATGGCAATCCAAGGCCAATTGGAGCAAATGGACCATGCCAGAAGAACAACAAGTCTGCACAATCATAGCCAATCTTGAAATTCGTCTATCATTCCATCTCAAAGTTCAGGGTATCACCACATACGATCAATTGATCTCCAAGGCGCTTAGCATCGAAAGTACCTTTGTGACTCAACCCATCGAATCAACATCATATCACGAACCGAAAAACAACCGCCCGTCATCAAACTACAATGATAAACCTTGCACATGGGTGAGAAACAAAAACGTCACTAATGATGGTGTCGTAGACGCCAAGGTGGTCATTAGTGGTCCACGCCAAAACACTCATCACACAACATATCAACCCAACAATAATCCCACCATCAATAACGTCAACGACCAAAGAGGACAACCTCAACGCAAAACATACCCCAAACAAAAATACACTACTTTGGGGGAACCACTTGAGGACATCATGAAAAAGTTAATCGACGAAAAACTCATTCAAGCTCCTACATTTGAGAATTATCAAGAACCTGATGTCAAACCTCCTTGGTACAATGAAAATCAACTATGTGAGTTCCAAAAAATCAAAGGCCACACCACAAATAATTGTATGAGACTCAAGAACATCATCCAAGATCTCATCGACAAAAGAATCATAAATGTGGAAGCACCTACTAGGAATCAGGATCTTAAAATCTACACGAATCCAATGCCGAATCATGGCAACAAAGGGAATAACAAGGATAAAGGAAAAGGCAGTGTAAATCATGTATACAAAATAGTTGTTTCCAACCTCAATGAAAACTACATGGTCATCACCATCAAGGGCGCCCATGCCGAAGATTGTGGAGTCACCACAAGAGGCAGAAAAGTCACCATCGCAGGATCATCCCAACCCAATAAAGTCCCTTCATTAAGAGTTGTTCCGTATAGCTACAATGTTGTAGACCAACTCAAGAGAATGCCAGCACACATCTCCATCATGGAGTTGTTAAAAATGTCATCGGCCCATAAAAAGATCCTCGAAGAAGCATTAGCATCATCCACCGTCCCCGCAGATCTTGATGCGGAACAATTCCAAGCTATGCTCGGAAACATCATAACACCTAATCTCCTTATGTTTTCTGACCAAGATTTTCTCGCCCAACCATC
>VDFB02366066.1:712775-739105 GCA_007258455.2 Sequoia sempervirens
GCTATGTGAGATGGTAACTCCCACCATCTTGGGTCTCTCCTCTTGATCAAAACGGTTAGGGAAGACATGCGGACTCTTTTAGGAATGGTATTGTATTTGTCTTTGGGGGTTTTATTTGACACTTCTCTCCCACGTAGCTTACTCACTCGTCGTTTTTGTACATTCACATTTCCATTCTTTGAGTTGGGCGTTCTTGTTTGCTTGGTCAATCTGATTGTCTTGCTTCCTAATGGAGATTTAACCTCAATCCCAACTCATACTCCTCTTTCTCTACTAGTTTCGAATCTTCAATCTGTACCTACATTTGTTGTTTTGGTCTTCTTTTAACACTCTCTTTCTCTTCTTCTTTCTTGATTGGCATCCATAGCTAGTGGCTCATTTGAATTACATTAGAATTGAGCTTAGTGGTGGGAGCCTGGTTATTATATTTGAGCTTTCAAATTCTATGGTGTTCATTTAAACTTGTGTGGGCCATCACAAATTCTCTTAAGTCAACAGGCTCCTGTGACAACGTAATCTTGTCTAGATCAATCGAAGAGAAGAATTTTTGGACTTCTTCAACTTGCAGAACTTCACTCACTAGCATGTAAACTTGAGCCAATTAATATGTTAAAATTTAGCATCGATGACTCTCATTTCGTTCTTAATAATTGAACCTCGATGTAACTTTGAACCTCAGTATGATCTCTTGGCGAAAGCGGTATGTCTTGCCGAATGTTGAACGTTTTGGTATAACCCTTAATGACTTGATATGATCTCTCATTGTCTCACCGAATAGAAAACTCACATTTGTGTGACTTTGAAGCTTCGGTATGATGTTTCACTGATAGCGGTAAGTCTTGGCGACATGGCAAAGTTTGAGCAATAGCTCTCTGGACTCGATGTAACATCTTGGAAATAAGGATGACTCTTGGCGACATCGATAGTTAAGTCTTGTGGCATCGGGGAGACACGGTTAGTGTCTCACTGACATGCCAACACAGGTTGATCGCTTTGACCGAGAGAAGACCATCCTAAGTGGTGAGTCATTGGCCAATCAGAGAAGCCGAATGGGAACCGCTAGCAGTTGGATTGTTGCGGCCATTACTGACTCAACAGATAGGGGTGACATGGTCATACTCAATTATTGCAAATTGTGATGGGTTTGATGGATTAACGGATTGGTGTGTGGTTGTATGATCAGTGGATGAATTCTATTATGTGAAGATTGTAACGTGAATGTTCTGTAACAAGGTTCTTCATGGTGAATGCTGCTGTAAACTGACATTAGAAAGATAAGTCAGATCTTTGTATGTAATCTTTATTACTATAATACAAAGTGACTTCTCTTGGTGTTGTGGGTTTTTCTCCCGTAAGATTTTTCCCACGTAAATCTAGTGTTCATATGTGCTTTTCAAATACTCTGTTTCTATTATCTCTTTCATGTGCATCTTAATTAGACTGTAATTGTAAAATTTAAAAGGTATCTCTGCATTCTTCCCTGAGGTTTTGATGTTAGGAGAGTTACTTCCACATCTAGCTTTCCTTACAAGTGGTATCAAAGCCTGGCCAGTTGTGTTATCCTTGTGGGTACATTGGGTTTTTTTGTGTCATTTTTTGTTCAATGGGAGTTTTGTAGAAGTTTTTCAATTTCTAATTACAGATTGAGATGGCAAGCACGTCAAGAAAGATTGAAATAGAGAAGTTCAATGGCAGCAATTTTGGGTTGTGGAAACTCAAAATGGAGGATCTCTTAGTGGATCGTGATCTGTGGCTTGTTGTGTCTGGAACTAAACCAACAACCATGAAGCAAGAAGATTGGGACCTTGTAGATAGAAAGTCTAAGGGGCTGATAAGGCTCTATTTGGCAGAATCCATTCTTATAAATGTGCATGAAGAGAAGATTGCATCTTCCTTGTGGAAGAGACTGGCATCTATTTATCAGGGGAAGTCTTTGGTGAATAAACTGTTCCTGAGGAAGAAGTTGTACACTTTGAGAATCTAGGAAGGAGGGTCTATTGCTGATCATTTGAACGCATTCAATATGTTGATTGCACAGTTAACATTTGTTGGTGTTAATATTGATGAAGAGGATCGTTGTATGCTGATATTGTGTTCTTTGCCAGATTCATGGGATCACCTAGTGATGGCTATTGGGAGTACAACATCCAGTTTCAAGATGGAGGATGTTGTTGCTTCTTTGTTATCAGAAGATATGAGAAGGAAATCTTCTGACATGGCAAAGGAGGCCCTTGTTGTTAGAGGAAGGTCGAAAGAGAAAGGCAAGAAGAAGGACAAGAAATCAAAATCAAAATCAGAGGGGAGATCAAAGTCTCCTAGCAAGAAGTCCAAGGTGAAGTGTTGGAACTGTGGGCAACCTCGTCATGTACAAAAGGATTGTAAAGAGGAGAAGAAGAAGAATAATAATAAGTATTCTTCCGACAATGATTCTTCTCATAGTGATGTAGACGCCTTCATTGCATCCTTTGCTACGCAGGCATCAAATGATGTCTGGCTAATTGATTCTGGAGCATCTTTCCACATGACATCTCATAGAGACTAGTTTACGAAGTATGAAGAATACGATGGTGGAAAGGTACACTTGGCAAGTGATTCAACTTTGGAAATTGTTGGTCGTGGAAGATTTAGAATCCAATTCCTTGATGGTAGAGTGAAGGGAATTAATGATGTAATGCATATACCAGGTCTGGCTCGAAACTTATTTTCTGTTAGTAAGCTAAATGATATTGGAGTGCAAGTCACCTTCTCTAGAAATGGCTACAAGATGACTAGAGGTTCAATGGTGCTAGCAAGGGGTGCTTGTATTGGTACCTTGTACAAGCTAGATGCACATGTTGTTCAACGCAACAGTGTCTCTATAAAGTCACAAAAGGCTACTCATGGAGGAAAAGAGGGAAATGTTCCTAATTGTGTAAACTCTATGGAAGTTAAACTTCCAGTAGAAAAGACTATGCTCTGGCATCATAGGCTTGGCCACAATGGTGAGAAAGGTTTAAAAACCTTGAAGAATAAAAACCTGGTTGAGGGGCTTGAAAATTGTAACCTTGAATTTGAATTATGTGAACATTGTATATATGGAAAATAGCACCGTGTTTCATTTTATTCCAGTCCTCATAAATCTTTTGGTTTGCTAGATTATATTCATTCTGATGTATTTGGTCCAGTGAATGTTCCTTCTTTATCTAAGTCAAGGTACTATGTATCATTCATTGATGATTACTCGAGAAGAACATTTGTTTATTTTTTGAAAATTAAATTAGAAGTATTCAGTCAGTTTAAGGAATTTAAGAACCTTGTAGAAAATCAGACTGGAAGAAAAATTAAATTCTTAAGGACTGATAATGGCGGTGAATTTTGTTCTGATGATTTTGAGAGGTATTGTAAAGACCATGGGATTAAAATACATAAGACTACACCTTATACTCCACAGCAAAATGGAGTTACAGAAAGGTTCAATAGGATAGTGATGGAGAGAGCATGAAGTATGCTGAGTAGTGCTGGCTTGGAGGAGTAGTTCTGGGCTGAGGCTGTTGCTACTGCATGTTAGTTGATTAATCGTTCTCTAAATTCTGCTCTTGTTGAGAAAACACCTTTGGAAGCATGGTATGGTAAGAAGCCCTCTTTAAGACATATTCATGTTTTTGGCTATGAGGCATATGCACATGTGTCGTATGAGAAAAGATCTAAGTTGGAGAACAAGGCTATCAAATGTATCTTTATTGGCTATAGTGCTGGCATAAAAAGATACAAGCTTTGGAATCCTAATACAGAGAAGGTTGTATATAGTAGAAGTGTAATCTTTCGTGAGCTGAAGCCTTCTACCTTGGATCTACAATCAGAGACAAAGTCAGAAAACAATAAGGATTTAGTTGGAATTCCTCCTACACCGGATAAAGAGGAATTGAAAATTCAAAATATACCTGAAACTGAGGAGAGCTCAAGCAGTTTTGAAAGTTTTGAAGAAGAATAACCTCAACCTCAGCAAGTGAGGAGTTCAACATGTGAAAGAAAACAACCTGATTGGAATGGGTTCTCTTTGATAGATTCTACTTGTGCCTATGCTTTAATTTCTAGCACTAATGAGCCTAGGACTATAAAGGAGGCATTTAAAATGTCTGATTCAGACTCTTGGTTGGAAGCCATGAACGAAGAAATGGCATCATTAGAAAAGAATGACACTTGGAGTTTGGTGCCCTTTTCTAAAGTAAAAAAAGTTGTTGGCTGCAAATGGGTATTAAAAAAGAAGATTGGTCTGGATGGCAGTGTGGAAAAGTAAAAGGCAAGATTGGTTATGAAGGGTTATTCCCAGGTAGAGGGAATTGATTATGGGGAGATTTTTTCTCCAGTAGCTAAGCTAACATCTATCAGATTTCTTTTGTCACTTGTAGCAGCGTATAACTTAGAGGTCAAACAGATGGATGTGAAGACAACATTTCTTCATGGTGATCTTGAAAAAGAAATCTATATGTCCCAACCTGAGCACTTTGTTGAGAAAGGTAAAGAAAAAATGGTTTGCAAGTTAAAGAAGTCTCTGTATGGGTTAAAGCAGTCACCTAGAATGTGGTACCAGAAATTTGATACTTTTGTATTGTCTCTAGGATTTGTGAGATCAAACTCTGATCATTGTGTCTATTACAAAGTTGAAAGTGATCAAGTTCTTATTATTGCTCTCTATGTTGATGATATGTTGTTCATAGGCAATAGTAAGTTGATGATTTCTGATCTTAAGTCTCAGTTGTCTTCTAAGTTTGAAATGAAAGATCTTGGTGCAGCAAGGTATATTCTGGGGATGGAGATAACCAGGGACAGGAATAGTAGAAAACTTTGGCTCAGTCAGAGTAAGTATATCAAGACTTTTTTAGAGAGATTTTGCATGAATGATTGCAAGAAACTAGTTGTTCCAGTCTTGTAGGGAACGAAGCTATCTATTGTAGATTGTCCAAAATCTCCTACTGAGATGGAGGACATGACCAGTGTACCCTATGCTAGTGCGATTGGTAGTATCATGTATGCAATGGTCTGTACAAGGTCAGACATTGCCCAAGCAGTGGGAGTTCTTAGTCGGTTTATGGCTAATCTTGGAAGGACACATTGGGATGCTATAAAGAGAGTTTTTAGATATTTGAAGGGAACTTCAGAGTTTTCTTTGTGTTACCATGGGAACTTGGTTGAATCATAGAGGACTCTCAGTATTCGAGGCTATGTGGATTCTGATTGGGCAGGGGACATTGACAGCAGAAGGTCCACCAGTGGATATACTTTCATATTGAATGGTGGTGCAGTGAGTTGGATGAGTAAGTGGCAGGCTGTAGTCGCTTTGTCCACTACATAGGCTGAATACATGGCAGCTACACATGCTTGTAAAGAAGCAGTTTGGTTAAAACGTTTATGTTCTAACATTGGTTTTGATGCAGGGAAAATAACTATTTTTTGTGACAGTCAAAGTGCAATTTTTCTGGCAAAGAATCCTACTTTCCATGCCAAGACGAAACATATAGATGTACAGTACCACTTTGTACGAGATATGGTGGAGGATGGAAAGGTCAGTTTGGAAATTTTTGATACTCTAGAGAATGTTACAGATGCATTGAAAAATCCAGTGAGCACAGACAAGTTCAAGTGGTGTGCCAGTTCAATGGGCATTAGTGCCCATGATTTTCAGTAGGTTCGTTGTGCCTTGGAGGTTCCTGTGTGATTTTCGTCAAGTGGGAGATTGTTGGAAATATGTGCCTCAATCCCACAGGCTGAAACCTCTGAAAGGGCCAAGTCAGTGTGACATCTTTTGTGTCTGGCCAACTCGCAACTTGAATCTTGTTGAACAGTTCAGGTCACTATGACCTTGCTTCAGTCTCACCAAATGATCCTATCGCTATGACAAGTTGTGTTCAGTATGACCTCCTACCGAGTGGAGATCTCTAGCTGACAGTCCATTCATATCGTATATCGGGGAGACCCTTAGCTGAAAGGCTTACTTCGGTGTGAAGTCCCAGTGATAGCTAAAGTCTCACTGACAGGGATACACTTGGAGTCTTCACGGTGACACAAAGACTTTGGTATGACGTCTTAGTGATGGACAGAAGTCTTGCCGACTATTGCTTGGTGCTCGGTATGACTTAAGATCTTAGAGTAACGTCTCAGCGATAGCAATATGTCTTGGTGATAGATGAGCACTTCAGAGTAACTTTAAACCTTGGTATGATCTCCTGGCGAAAGCGATATGTCTTTCTGAATGTTGAACGTTTCAGTATAACCCTTAATGACTCAATATGATCTCTCAGTGAAAGACGATTGTCTCACCAAATGGAAAACTCACGTCTGTGTGACTTTGAAGCTTCGGTATGATGTTTCACCGATAGCGGTAAGTCTTGGCGATAGCGATACATGTGATGATCATCGGTATGAGGTCTTGGCGACATGGTGAAGTCTGAGCGATAGCTCTCTGAACTCGATGTAACATCTTAGCGATAAGGATGACTCTTGGAAACATCGATAGTTAAGTCTTGTGGCATCGGGGAGACACGATTAGTGTTTCACCGACATGCCAACACAGGTTGATCGCTTTGACCGAGACAAGACCATCCTACATGGTGATTCATTGGCCAATTAGAGAAGTCGAATGGGAACCGCTAGTATTTGGACTGTTGTGGCCATTACTAAGAGGAAGCTCAATAGACAGGGGCGACATGGTTATACTCAGTGATTGCAGATTGTGATGGGTTCGATGGATTAACGGATTGGTGTGTGGTTGTATGATCAGTGGATGAATTCTATTCTATGAAGACTGTAACATGAATTTTCTATAACAAGGTTGTTCATGGTGAATGCTGTTGTAAACTAACATCAAAAAGATAAGTAAGATCTTTGTATGTAATCTTTATTGTTGTAATACAAAGTGACTTCTCTTGGTGTCGTGGATTTGTCTCCCGTAAGGGTTTTCCCACGTAAATTTGGTGTTCATATGTGTTTTTCAAATACTCTATTTCTATTATCTCTTTCATGTGCATCTTAATTGGATTGTAATTGTAAAATTTAAAAGGTATCTCTGCTTTCCTTACATAAACATGGAATCAAGTATTGTCATGTCAAGCAAGGGTAAGAGTGTTAACGGCATAGGTGTGTCCACTTTATATAAAATCTTTGGCCAAGGTACAATGCTAGATTAAGCATCTGTCAGCTATCAAGAACCAGATATAGATATACCTCTGGTCAAAGTGATCTTTCTAGTTAGGAGTTACCTATAGTGAAGGATCGACTAGAGGCAGGATGATATTATGTGATCCTTTGTTGATTACCCTCATGAAGGTTCGGGTTTCTTCAGTTGAAGAAACAGGTCTCTGATTGGGCAGGAAAGCCCTTGATGATACTTATTTTTCCTTTGATGATGAAGTCATGTTGAAGCATTCTAGGAGGAAGCCTTCAAAACTGTACTTTATTGCAACTATTTCTCTCTCTCTCTTAATTTCAATTACAAATACTTTAGCATGTTTATTTCATAGCTATAATAACTGCTCTTTTCATTTCAAAAGAAAGGAAAAGTTAGTTATTGATCTTTTGTGATTTTAGTTATTGAATGCCACAGATATTGTATGCCACATATTCACTTAAATCTCTTGTTAAAACATTGACATAAACTACCCCTCAATTCGACTCCACCTGTACAATTTGAAGAGAATAAGCGAGTCAGAGAGCATGTGGAAGTATTTATGAGATTTTGTTTTTGAGAAACTTTGTACGTTATCATTAAAAAATGGTGCACTTTTAGTCTGATAACTTGACCAACTACCTAACTATTACTGGTTCTTGTGGTTTCCTTAGATTTAGGGTTTCAACATTTTCGTTGCTTTTAAAGCAATAGATATGTGTTGTTGGTGTGGCTGAACAAAGGCTTTTTTTTTTTAGGCTTTATAGAGTGTAGAGTGAGGATTTATTTCAGGAAGTTTTGATTGCATCCACACTGTCTCGTATGCTAGTCATTTGATCCTTTTCATGGAATTAATATGGTTTAGGTCATTCTCATAATTAATTTGAATGGCGTACAAATTAGTGATGATGATATATACATGTAAACCATAGATATATATAGAAACTTTGACTATATATGCACATTTGTCAATTAACATCTCCTCTTCCCTTAAAAATTTTCCTATTGATTATCACTTAATAGGAAATAGTTTCAATTTATTAATTTTAAATAGAAAATCTTACAAAATAAGAAATTAAAACAATATTATTAAACCTCCATTTTGTGGATGTTATTTATAGGAAGTGGCTATTCTCATACAAAATAGCATGTCTAACTCACTATAAATATAAAATAGTAGGGAGGGTGGGACCTACAACAATCATTATGTGTTAACCGTTCATTTAATATTCTTCTTTGTTCTTTCTTATCACTATGAAGCACCAACTACTATTCCTTTTTTTGTACTATGTAGCCACTAAAATGCACCTTTTATTGTATTTATTAATTAATTAAAAATTAAAAAATGAATGTAGTTTTTATTTTCAATTAATTAATAAATACAGGCAAACGTGCATCTTGTTGCTGCATAGACATCACCCCCTTTTTTTGTCATTATTGTGATTGGACCCATATTTCATCAAAAATTTAAAATATCTATAATTAAGGAGCATTGTTGCGATATGTTGTAATTTGAGAAATCAAAATCAAGTTGTAGGTGATAATGCTAGCTTCACAAGGGACAAGTTGTAGCCAACCAAAATCCCAAAACAAGTTGTAATCGACCATAACTCTTTTGAGAGGTTTATCTACTATATGTAAATGTACAATGTCCAGATATTTTGTTGAGATTCTGAAGAAGTAGATTTCAATTCGCGTTAAAAAAAATATATTTGTGGTGTGCCCTATCTCATTCTTCCTATGAATGAAATAGGGGACTTTGTTGACCACTTTTCCTATGTCAAGCTTTAAGTTATGATAGATCATTTTTATTTCATACTACTTAGATAAGGGTTTACCCTTGGGCTCCATGAAATTGTTTGAGGGATTTCCTCAATGACATCCTCTAGGTCTTAAAACTAACCTCCTCTAGATGCATATGCAAGTAAAACCAATTGGGTCTATATAACTCATTAAGCTAATCACACAAAATATAAAATTGTGAGTTCATTTAAAAAAAAATCAATATACCAAGCAACAACCATTCTCCATACAAAATAAAATGAGACCTACATGCTATTAAAACCTATAGGAATATAACCCATCAACTTAATCACTTTGTTAAAAAATTGTGGATGTTTAGAGGTATGAGACCTCTAAACATTCATCCTCTCATCCATAGACATGTTGGTGTAAATAGGTTTTTTTCCTATCTAGTCTTTAGTACGTCTTATTTGCATGTTAAATCCACTTAGGTACTAGTAGGGAATCTTTCTAGATAGTGTTAGTTGTCACTAGATCTTATCTTATCTTTTGACATTGAATGCTTGTGTCTCAAGTCATTTAATATTTTTTGAGGTAGTTGTCTCATTATACAGGATTAAGATACATGTCAAGATCTTGTCTAAACCTATTTCACAACTTTCCTTTATAAGTAAGGCATCATATGTGCATCACATATTCAATCTAGCAATCTTGCATCCATAATCATAACATGAAGGTCTTCCTAGGGTGTTGAGGACTTCACCATTAACTCCTACATGGTATGAGAGTTTTAGTGCTTTAGTTCCTAGATTTGAGGACCTATCTTTGCTTGAAAATTTTGCTTGGTACAATTGAGGGTTTCAAAGACCTCATGATTGAATCCAAGGCATCACATAATGTTATATTTTCTTTTTGTTTTATTTTTATTTTTTATTTTCTATTGATCTACAAAGATTTCTAGTTGAGGATTACATTTGCTAGATCTTGGAGGTAGATGAATTTTTGGAGCACTTTGGGCCAAAACAAACCCTACCATTACATCTGGAAGGCTCGAAAACTTAAGGATTGATTATCAAATCATCAAATTTTGATATTTTCTCTTGGAGGTATCAAGTAAAATTTTATCTAATTAGCATATTTGCATAACTCTATGGATTCATATGCAGTCGTACCATATGGTAGTTGCCATTTTCCAATCTATGAGTCAATTTTGTCATGTCCCAAATTTTACACAACTATATAATGCACAACCACCATTTTCTTTTAATAAACAAATATAAACACATAATTATTAATTATACATGTACATATCCACAATAATATTAACTTAAATAACATTCATATTAATATTATAAATACCTTTATTTGTTCTCATTCCTTTTGGGTATTCATACTTACAAACATTATAATATTGACTCATATTAATCTACCACCCACATTAAGAATCAAATTTAATACCACTCATAATATTCATAACTAATATCATCCTTATTTATATAGTATTACCAACTTCACTATTAGTATTATCATTAGTTAAACATGTTTTCTAACATTACCGACTCCAATTTTACTTCTAGTAAATTCAACATCATTATTCATAGAGTAATAGTCTTATATCTTCACTTTCAGGCACCTATAGCTACTAAACCATAAGGAATTTGAAGATGATGCAAACTAGTGATTTGTGAAATTTTATCTATAGATTCTAAACATATATTTTTTAAAAAAATGGAATCTTTGTTGTAGAAAAATGGCCCCTTGTCATTTTTAATGGCCTTTTAGGTCTTGTTTCAAGATATTTGGTCTATTTTTCTTTGATTTTATATTGTAATGTGGCTTGAACATGCATCTGTATCTACTAAAATTCAAATATTAACGTCTTGTGAAGGTTTTGTGAAGTGTTGTAAAACATTTCTACACTCTTCTAGACTTTATTCATTACAATTCACCTAAAAATCACCTTTTCATCACTAATCAAGTCCTATTTTGAAGTGTTGTAAAGTATTGTAACAAGATTTCATGCTTCTCTAGGCTTAACTTCACTATTTACACCTTTCTTATGCTTTATTTGACCCTTTTATGCCCTTATAAGCCTTAATTAAGTGCATTTTCAAATGTAAACCCGACAAATAACATTAAATGTGACTTAATTCCTGACACCCATTTTCAGGTCCTAAGTGGAACCCATTCGCCATGGGTGGTGAATGAGTCCCCCTTGGCTCCAAATTCAACATATTTTAAATTTTCTTTTGGGTTTTTATTCAAAATCACTTGATGTCAGCCTATGATGAGGTATTAATGGGTTACTAAGGCACAAGTGTGTATAAACAAGTGATTTTCACCTCATTTTACATCTACAATCACTCATCACATCCAAGCAATCTTTTCATTCATGCAAGCATTCAAGCACTCTACAACATCAAATCAAGCATAAATCAAGCATTCAAGAGCATCCATTGACATATTTTCAAATTTTGTTCAACAAGGGTTTGGTAAGTTGATAGCATTTGTATGTTATTTGTTTATCATTCTCTTTCATTTCATTATTTCATTAAGGGTTTGATTACCAAAGTGGGGTTTGACCAAGGAAAACCCCTATTTGCTAACCCTCAAACATTTTTCCCCTCTTGCATGTGTGTTTGCAAACTTGTGTATGCATATTAAACAAATATTTAGGTGTTGAAGAGTGGTCAATAAGTCAACTAGGTGCTTCAAGTCAAATCAACCTTATTTCAAGCTTGGAAAAGGCATTTTGTCTCTTTCCTGTAAAATTGACTTCAACAACCCGACAAGCAAGTATCCTCAGATCTGTGTTGCAGACTTGTCTCCTGATTTCTCAGAATTTTGGGAGAGGACTGATTCGCCACCAATGGTGAATGAGTCCCACCTTAAGGCCGAAAATCTAAGTTGTGTCAAATTCTGGATCCCGACACTCAGAAACTAATTCCCGACAGTTTTCATCAGAAGCAAGATTGATTCGCCACCCTGGGTGAATGAGTCCCAAGTTAGTGAATTTTTGTGATTTCAGACAAAATTTCAAAGATTCCATATTTCTCAAATCTTGCCCAGGTGCACACTGATTTAACCCATTTCTTTTTGTTCTACATTTATTCATTCTTATTTCATTATTTTGCATATCACATTGTGTTTTCTAGCATAGCTTAAATCTTTAGTTTTGCATTCAAATTCAATGATATAGATCACTTAATTGTATTTAGTTCACTTCATTTAGATTAAATAACATCACACATAACATAATTTGAATGAACCCTTTAGCATTTTTGGCCCTACTTTCTCCTTTTAGGTGAAAATCCCTAGAACAGCTAGAAAGGTGCATGGTGCCAAAAATCTATGGTTCAGAATCAAATTGTATTTATTTTTCCATCTCCTTTGAAAACTAGTTTTTAATAGTAAACACCATTTCTAAATAGTGATGTTCATCATAAACATGTAACTTTTTTTCTATGAAAGTTAAAATTTTAATTTTTTTGAATTTAGATTTGTAACTATGACATCTAGCATGTTCATTTGGTTTCATAGTCTTTTATTGAATATTTCTTTCTTAATTAAGTTTTGAATTCAAACCAATTACAATTTACATAGGCGAACTTTATACAGCATAACTTTTTTTGTATGTACCAAAATTCAATTATTATTTTTTGGCTAGATCAAGGACATCAATACCTAGCATGGACATATTTTTTAGATTTGTTTTGGTAATCTACTATTTTTCCACATGTGCAAAACAAAGAGCTTAATTTTTGGTGAAAAACCTACATTCACAAGAAATAAAAAATAAATATAATAATCAAATTAAATATATTTAAAATTATACTTTTTGGGAAGCTTATAATAAAGACTACATACTTAGAAAAAATAAATTTTAAATGAATTCATTTGATCCCCTAAAAGGTAAATCAAAGGTGGTTTTTTATCAACATTTTGATAGGTGTAAAGGAGAATCCGTTATAGGTATGGTTTAAAACTAGCAGGGTTCTATCTAAGGGGGATAGATCTAAAGTGGTTTGATCAAACCCTCTTCAATTAGAATCCTTTAAATAGAACTTTTCAGTGCTTAAATCATTATATTTTCTAAAAATATGTGATTTCAACAAAAATTAGGATGTTACAAAAAGTGTAAACCACTATTGTGGGATCAGTTAACAACTCAAATATTAATCATATTATTTATAATCTTAGCCAACATTGATATTATTGTGATTGGAAATCACGACAATATTATTGTCAATAGGTATAGTATTTATTACTATTTACTTTGACACTCCCTTGGTCCATTGCAATTTAAACTCCATACAAGTTCATCATTACTCTAGGAAATAAATCAAGTAGATATAATACCATATCTACCTATAACTATTTACTTATGAGTAACTGATTAAATCCCAAAAAGGGTACTAGTATGATAATCCTAACCTAAAAAGATTTTATCGTCACTTGACTATTTGACTATATCATTATATTGGAATTGAAAATCAAATAATAATTATTAAGTCATTGGTGGGGGATCATTACAAAATTAGAATAGATTAAGTTTGGGTTTAAGACCTTCCCACAAAATTAAAGGTTGATTAATACACTTATAGTCTACTAAAAAAGCTAAAATATTATTGACGCACTAAGCAAATAAACTTTAATTCATTATTGTAGACTCCAATATTTAATTCACTTTTCAAGGTTTCCTATATGCATAGAAATGAAATTGATATTTTAAATAATTGTCCGAAGAATAGATAAGAAAGAATTAACTATTAAAAAAAACTACACCATCCAATCTTGATACGCTAACGCCACTAAACTAATAACTCCTCAACTTAAGATTTATTATGTCTATTTACAATACACACACAATTATAAATATATACTCTAACTCATGACTATTTATTTGTTAACATTTATTAGTAACTACGTTTTAATGGTTTTAGGAGCCTTAAGGTTATATTCTACCAACGCAACCTTATTTCTCTAATTCATGATTCAGCCTAACATAATATTTTTCTTACATCACTTTTAGGTGATTAAAATTATCAAATTTGAATGACTATAAAATCGTATAGATTAATCCTTTTTAATTGCTTCTAAATTTGAGTAGTCCCAACATTGTTTCTTTGTTTTGGATATTTTAATTCTAACAATGTGATTGTCAACTATCAATCATCTTTGTTCCTAACGTTTATCCTCATTTAATTCAATTTCATATGAGTGGCCAAATATTAAAATTAACTATTAAATCACTATTAAGCTCTAAATTCAATTCAAGTTTCCTCTCTCTTTTATTTGAAAACCAAATAAGACAGAAATTACTAAATTTATTAGATGAACTAAACAAAATAAAACTAATTTTGAAAAAAAAGAGAAACTAATTTGAAACTACCCGAAAACACTACTTCATCCCCACCTTGCTCTTTAGATCTCCTTTGCACAATGTTTCTGAAACTGGATTTGCAGATTTCAAACTTGGAGAATATATGCGTGTAGACTTATTTGAGGGTCGAGTTTGCTTGCAGGTCTATTTATCCATAGGGGTTACACATATATAAAACACCGATCGATGCATAAAACAAATCAAATCTATTCGCAGGAAATAGCAGTAAATTTTCTAATTATTTCCCACACTGTATCGAGGGTTACATTTGATTAAACTTTATTGAGGATCATTTTTATTGAAGTTCTGAATAAACCCCTTAACATTCTTCATGGGCGATCATTCCATTAGGTGGGCAGGCTGGGAACCGAGCCCACCCAAGGGCGCCCTCCTGGCTGCAACAACCATCATGGTCACCGCCATGGGGTGGTTGAGCCCCTCCTCTATATATATATATAATTTTTTGAATATAAAATATAGTTAGTTATAATTTTCCAAGTTCATATTTTCCCAACATTAGTTCCTTATATTTAGAGATTGAAGCATGCCTAATATCTTCCTTGAATTTGCACATCTAGATGAAAGAATAAACACATTTAGAAACTTTGAACCAAGCACTATACACACAACAAATTTTTTTACAACTCCACTCATGGAGCACAAAACTTTTCTCTTAATTTGTCTCACAACTACTTTCTTGAATCCTAAATTTGATAGCCTTTCCATAGATTTCCAACTTTAATAGGAGAACCTGAAAGAAGAAGACAAAAAAAAAACAATATGGCCACAAAGCTCTCCTCCCAACCATAGGATTGAAATTCAAACCACCCTTGAGCTCTAAGGGTCACATAGTTCTCCCAAAATTACTTTACGCATGGCTCACATTACCAAGCTTGACACAATTCAGCCATTCACTCACGTAACTCAAATTCTTTATTTTAATACACAAAATGGTTACTTTTGTACTACTTCACAAGATGAAACTTCTAGCCAAAATAAACCCCAACACACACAACATCATCAAAAGGATCCAACATTAAGCCTTCACATAGATTTCAACCACACTTTAACATACACGTTAAACAAGAACCAACAAAGATATACATAACCTATGAAACACTCCTACATTCATTTACTTATTGAAACAAAAACTCCAACCATAAAGGGTAGACCTTACCAAGAGATTTGTCATCCCAAATATAAAAGAATTCTCTTTCTCCAACCCCTTTCGTCCATTCTTCCTCTCCCATCCTTTTCCTTTTCTCCATCAAAAAATCTTCTCCCAAAGAGGGAGCATCCCAAGGACAAGAACCAACCAAAAAGTAAAAGAGAGAAACCCCCTTCTCCTTTCAAAGAGAAATAATATATAGAAAGAAAAAGGCAACCAAATCCCCATAACTTCCCAACCACCCAACCAACTCCAATTTTCGCCACTTTTCATAAGTTGAAATTAGAGTGGGCTTTAGAAATTATTTAAGGGGTTTGATGGAATAAAAAGACCCCTAACCCATAGACCTACCACCTAGGAAACTTTTTATATAGTTAAAACCACATAAAGACTTCACTAAACATGCAATAAGTAATCACATTTAAAAGGTGACTCAAAGGTCTAATAAAATAACCTTTCACACATGCACAAGGCTTAAAAAATAAGGTTAAAACATATATCCTTGACAAGACTAGAAATTCACAAGAATAACATAAGGGAAGTAGCTATGTGACCCCTTCATCAACATTGGCCAATTTTTAACCTGTTTACTCAACTAGAAAAAAAGGTGTCAGTATTTCTCATAATTAATAACTATTGAAACAAATAGCATGTATGAAAAATAACTTTCTAATAATAATCGACTAGGGAATTAAATCTACATAAGTAACATATAATTTAATTCTTCCTACTTGCATAATACCTTCTAGAGTCAAGCAATAATTGATCATACTATTTATCATCAAAATATCATTACTTATGACAATAATACTACTATAAATAAACATTAAATATCAACTATCATCTTACTATCACTCCTACTCACACCCATAGTATATAATCGTCTAACATCATGTAATTCACATAATATACAAAGTAATATTACCAATAACTGAACATCTCGAATTTTACATACTTATGTAGACAAGGAAAAGAACTCATCTGGCTATCACATGAAATCACAACAACCATTAGTCAGATAAGATTAGTTAATTAATAATAAAAATATGAGCACCTTTGATGTATAGGAACAATCATCATTAATGTGTATTATCCAAGATAAAAGAATATAAAATATAGGAAATGAACCATCAACAATTAACAGGATCAACAAGGCCTCAAGGGATGAGGGCTTACAAATTCAAGAGAATATTCATGGCATATTCCAAGCATATTCTAACACATACTACCTATCATACCTTATGTAGCATTGAAAATTGTCACCCTTGACTATTTCACACTATGTTTTACTCCCCCTAAATTATTGAGCCTCGTTGCCCCCCAAATTTCCAAAATTATGCATTTTGAGGCCTATTTTTACCATTTTCTAATAAATTGTAAGCATAGTACAAATTCATTTATTTAATGTTTTACCCACGACACCTAAATCCTTAGAAAATAGGGGGTGATCCCACAATAGTGGTTTACAATTTTTGGCCAAACTACACACTGAAATTATTTTTTTAAACTAAATCTTCACATTTGGGCACCTATAGCGGCTAAACTATGAAGAAGTTGAAGATGATGCAAACTAGAGTCTCGTCACATTTTGTTTGTAGATTCTAAAAAAAAATCAAAATTTTTGGAATCAGATTGTACTTCTTTTTCCATATCCCACGAAAACTAGTTTTTTTCAAAAAACAATATTTTTAAGAAGTGACTCACACCGTATAACGCATAATTTTTCCATGAAGGATAAAATTCTAATTCTTTCGAATTTAGATTCGTAACTCCGATATCTAGTGCTTCCACTTGGTTAGATAGTTTTTAAATGAATATTTTTTCTTTAATCAAGTTTCAAAGTCAAACCAATTACAATTCAGACATAGTGCACTGTATAACACATAACTTTTTATGTATGTATCGAAATTCAATTATATTTTTTTTGTTGGATAAAGGACTTCAATATCTAGTGCACTCATATTTTTCAAGTTTTTGTTTTGATAATCTGCTATTTTTCCACATATGCAGAACAAAAACCTTCATTTCCGATGAAAAACCTATGTTTAATAAAACTAAAAAACAAATACATAATAAAACCGAAACATATTAAAATTATATTTGTTGGATAGCTCGTTCCAAAGAATACCTGATTCCAGTTGGGTTTGTGAAGATTCTTCCATTTTCATCCTCAACCTGAGCTCCGAAGTGCCAAAATTTAGGGTTTTTTTGTGTCTCAAGGGGGGATGAGGAATAAAGGGGGTTCGAATGAACCCCTAGGGTTTCGAGCGAACCCCCCTTCTATAAGGGGTTTTGATGGATTTTTTGGCAAGAAAGTATTAAGAGGGTTCGCCTGAACCTAGGTTCTATTGAACCCCTAATGGGTTCGGTCGAACCAATAGGTTCGTATGAACCCCTAAAATCAAGTTTTTTTCCTTGCATTCATTTTTTGTGAGTTTTCCTTCCTCACTTCAATTGTAAACCACTATTGTGGTTTCACCCTAGGGCCAAGACGAGGATGCCCTTGGGCGGATTTGTCCCCCTATTTTGTTGGGCTCAAGTTTTGAATATGTTGGTGTTGACATTTTAACATTTTAAATTCAGGTTTCCAAAGTCATCTACCAGGATCTAATTTTCTAGAAATTAGCATAATTGCATATAAATAACTAGTTATTGCAATAATTCAAGATCCAAACATCATGTCAAATCCTATGTGATTTTATGCATGCTCATGTTATCATTGTTTGTGAAGGCAAACCATTTTGTAGGTCTCCAAGAAATTCAAGCAAGATCCAAGACCTTGAGGTGATTTTCATTACTTCAATCCTTCAAGAAAGCCATTGAAGGGTGGTGAGTTGTAGCACTTTGTTGATTCATCATTCCTTCCTATCATTTATAATTTCTATCATTGGCATTACCATCGTGGAAGTGGAAACACTAACATGGAGTTTGATTAAGGTAAGCCCCTAAATGGAAAAACATTTATTCTCTCTTTAAATGTGCAAATTTCAGGTTTTGAGAGGATTGAAGTAATTTTGAAGATCATTTATTCAGTATTGCATTCAAATCCCTACACCTTGTCAACTCATGAAAACTCACCTACAAAATTATCTGATAGTGATCTGAAAAGTTTACAAGAAGAAATGAGAGTCTTAGATCTAACATTAGAGGACTACAAAAACAAAACAAAAGTACTCCTATAAGGACATAAGCACCCCTGGTCACCTCTATCCTTATATTCAAACCAACACCAATCTTTCAAGACAGGTACACAATACTCTGCCCTTCTCATATCTGCTTGCAAATCCTTGTTACAGTTTGTTAGTTGTCAGAATCTTGCATTTTTCATATTAGGGCACATAGTTTAATTAGGTTAATCAAGGAAAATCAATCCCAATTCATTTCCAAGCCTCAAAAAGATGCAGATCTAGGTCTGATTGGCTCACCTTCATGGTTGAAAGTCAATATAATCACCTTTTTGATCTCCATCTTAATGAAACCCTAGAAAAAGGACACACACACAAATTAACCCTAGGTTTTATACATTAAACCTAGGGTTCACCTTTTTCTTTATTTCATTTTGGTGAACCTGGCCTATTAACATTAAAAATACTTTCTGAAATTTCATCCTAGATCTAAGTTTTGCATTACATTATTTTGCATTGTTCATTTAGGGTTTCATTTTTTGCATCATTAAAGATTAAAAAAGTCAAAAAAATGCATATCATATTGCATCATAGGTTGCATCAAGGTTTATTTCAGTCATTTAGGTTAGATCTACACTTGAAATTGCATTCACAATTGTCATTTATTGTCCAAACATTGTTACACACTTGTATTTGAATCACATTGTCATAAATTGTGAAAATTCTAGAAACATACTCACTTGTAGACCTATTTGCACATAGAAACAAAACCCTTAGATAGTCTAACAAACATTCAAAGTTTTAGTTTTCAGAAACCTTATCAAGGACATAGACACCCTTGGGCGCCTCTATCCTACTACACTTGGATCAAAAAAAATTTACCTAGGTCTTTGTATTTGTGTCTCTTGTCTATGTCTGCTTGCAGATCTCTGATTTGGAATTCTTAATTGTATTCATTTAGGCATCTTTCATATAGCTCTTGAAAAATTTATTTCAAAATTGCATCAAAATCATCATTTTCAAATTTTAGCATCTTAGAATCAATTAATTGTTAAATTTTAGATCAGAAAATTACATTTCAAACTATTATTTATTGTTCACACATTTTTATACATTTGTATTGGCATAAAGCGAGCAAATTCTAGAAAACTATCCACTTTCAGACTTGTTTGCAAACAAACCTAGAAACCTTAAACATTATCACACATAGTCAACCTTTGAATTTATTAAAACCCTGCTTAGGATAGTGACGCTCTTGGACGACTTTGTCCTCCTGCTCTTTTTGGCTCAAAATTTCTGGGACAAAAGTTCTCTTAGGATCCTCTATACATATTTTTTGTATGTCTTCCAATCACCTATATTATATAATAGTTTGAACCTTAGTAAAAGCATCATCATGATGGCTCAATATTTTGGTAAGATATTAAATTCTTTGAAATCCTTGGTTGATGTTTCAAGTTGTGTGTTTGGTGATGACCCTAATTCCAATAAGAATATTCATGATCCTTCACCTCCCAACACATGTCCTTGTGATGTAGATATCTTGGGACAAGATGAGGAGAGCACGAATGAATTCATACATAATTCTTTGTGCAATCTTGAGAATAATGCAACCTTTTATCCTTCCATAAAATTGCCTAATCACCCCTACCAGCAACCAACACCTATCACGCCACCACTTGAAATGTTTTCCACATTGCATAAGAAAAGTGACTTGCAATTCATATCTCAACTAATGCACATGGAAACACCTTTCAATAATAATCACAAGGCACATCAACCAATCTCCCATCATATGAGCATAAAGTTACAAACACACTTGTTAACTTGGAGAAAAGCTATCGACAAGGATTTAAGATATTGAAAAAAAATTATAATAGTTTTGAAACAAAACTTTGATCTCTTTTGGATTGGTATGAACAAAATATGTATCATCTATAAACTCCCTATGTTTATAGTTAAGATAATTGAAGAAGTATTTGGAACCTCTATTGCCCTCCTTAACCCATTGTAATCTAGCCTTGATTTTAGCTCCTTGACCCCTACAATTATCTATTTTTTGAATATGAGCTTCTAAGGAAGCAAAAAAAAATGGTAAATTATTGATATTATTTAGATTGACATTTAGTAATTTTTTGTGTGTGCAAGCTTCCATTGAAGGGATTTTTCTTTACATTTTCGCTACCATTTCAATCTCTTCCAAAAGCACGTAAAAATTCAATGCATTGAGAAATAACATAATGCCAACATTCTTTATACGAATCCCCTTCATTTGGCATGGGCAAAGAATTCCAAAGGCCAACAAGGTCCCCCACATAGGAGAGATTTTTTAATTGTGAAATAGAAACCAATTAACCAAGGTGATAGATTGATCAGAGGTTCCCAATTCTTCTATAGAAAGAAAGAGGATATGGATCTTTTCCTTGCAAAAGGGGAATAGAGGTGGAAGCATAACCCCAAGATTTAAGGTTTTGGGAAGAGGAGGATTGATGAAATCTTTGGGTCCTCCCCTTTATCAATGGAAAACTTATAGACACATGGGGAAAAAACAATGACCCCCTACCTTCTCTATGCAATGTATAAAAAAGTACCCTATCTCCATACTCCAAATAGAGAAGAAGAAAGATAGAGACAATTAAGTTTGACTTCCTAGAGAAAAATGATATCAAGTTTCCACTTAATAATAGCATCCTTTATTCCATATTTACGATGAGGGAGAAAAATCCCTCTTACATTCCAAGCTAGAATTTTGTAAGTCATGGTAGAGAGGAGATATAAAAATATTCCTCTTGTGGGAAAGTTTCAAAGTGGTTAAACAAGGTGATAGATTGATTTAGAGGTTCCCAATTCTTTTGTAGAAAGAAAGGGAATATGGATCTTTACCTTGCGGAAGGGGAGGCGAAGTGGAAGCACAATCCCTAGATTTAAAGTTATGTTAAGAGGAGGATTGATGAAAACTTTGGGATAAAATACAACTATTCTAACTTTCAATAGAGCTTGAAGGTTCTTTCCTCTTCCTTATACATTTCCATCCATTTGTCATCATAGCATCAATGAAAGATGAATCGGTAATAATTGGAGGCTTATTATTATATTGGGTTTTAGAAGGGGGTTTTATCATTTTTTGCGAATGAGAAGAATCTTAACCATTAAAAAATAATGAAGCTAGCTTTTAGTTTGTTGTTGGTTGGAAAGGGTTAAAACATGAGGCTACACCAATTTGTTCCATCTAGCAGGACAATCTCTAATCAAGTGGCCTTCTTGTCAATAATTAACAAGCATTAGGTTTGTTCAAATATACTACTGGTTGGTAAAACTCAAACCCAAGTCCATTAAGTTTAATATTTTTAGACAACTAGTTGTTTAATTATATCTCCAAACAAACCCTTAGTGCACCCTTAAACTAGAAAATTCACTCAACTTATTCTTGCACCAAATAACCCTTCCAAGTTGTGAGACTACTTCTCACAGGAGGCGTGAAAGTGAGGTTTAAAAAAGAAAGTTCCATAGGATAACGAGATCTAGAAGGGCCTTCAAGGTAAAAATATAAGGTCCAATCTTATAAATAGTAGACATGACTACAAATAATCCAAGTACCATATTACAAAACTGTTTGAACATGCTCAACTAATTTAAATTTGCATGACATCTATCCTTTTCACAACCCCCTTAAAATTTCAATTTCCCAACCCTTATATTCCCAATTCAACTTCTCCCATTTGTAAAACTATAATTTAGAAGGAATGCTCGTAAGAAAATAAAATTATAGATCTATGTTGATACTCAACAATGCAATCCATAACATCATCAAGGAGCATAGACTATAATGTTCTATCTATTTTCTCACCATATTGTTCTTCCATTGGACTGACCTCCATTCCACCATTCTCCCTTGGGTTGAATGTATTTCAATCGACTCTACATTCTCCTTGTTCTCCTTAATCTTCCACATGCCATTCTCTTTTCCTTGCATCAAATGTGTGCTTCATAATGTTTGACTCCATGCCTTCTTCCTTATTTGGCCCCCCTCCTAAATTTCTTGATTTCCCCTTTAATCTTATCTTGAATCAACCAAAACAATGACTTCAACAAAGATGACAAAAAGGAAATAATGGCACTTAAGGTTAAAATCTAGGAATGTGTTCACCAAGTCCTCACTCCAACTCCTTATACTTTGTAAAAGATAATATTTACTTTGAATAAAAAAATTGTAACATATGATTTGTTGAAAGTATAATTAACAACAATTTAATAAGAAATGTTGATAATAATAATATTTTCCAAACATCAAATACTCACAATAACTAAAATATTAATTATTGATGCAAAAATGAAATAACTCTAAAATAAATTTTACAATAAAATAATATATTTTTATAATAAAAAAATTAAAATAAAATCTTAATATAAAAATAGTTTATTTTTATTTAATTTTGTATAAATGATACATAAATTTTTATGATTAATTATATTATTTTCAATAAAAAAATAACAAAAAAAATTAATATCCACTTATTTACCACACAAAATGACATTTTACATTCTACAATAATGAAACTAACACGACTCACCTGCCTAATTTAACAAGACTAAGATATTCATCATGATTCATCACCATACTACACTCTAATTGAAGTATTTTGCTTACATGTCAATTTTTCATAGATTTGTACAAACAATAAAAAAATTCCAATATAATTCATTTTGAGCATCACTACGCACTAATAATATACATATTGGAAATTACAAATTACAAATCATTATTATTGTCCACTAATGACTAGTAGATTAAAAGAGGACAAAAACCTGCAAATTAAAACGTCGATTTGGTTAGTTTACTAAGTCCGGGTGGCTAAGAAAACAATTTGAAGTTAAATTTTCTCTCTACGCACAAAAGACAGAATTTGAACCATCACAGAAAATGGATACAAATTGCTTTTTAAGCTCATGACAATCACTCCATTCTTAAAAATGCTCTTCCCTCGAAGAAAACAAATACACTATTTAATATCAGTTAATTTGAAATAATAAAAAAAAAAAAAATTATTTGACTAAGGGCTTTATTAACAAAATCAGAAGTTACAAACAGTTACATCAACAAAGACAATACACCAACAAAATTTTTTTTGGTACAAAGCCACGTCATAAAACTATAAAATACTCTTAATATGCTTGTCTTTGCTCCTTCGAATTCAAAATATTGTACGTATAATAAGAATTCATATCTCAATAGCCTAGTGAAAATTCGATTTCTTTTTACTATTGTAGATTCTCTCCATTGAATGAAGGGGGCCACTCTTCCAAATTTTGTCTGGCTAGAAAAGTAACCCGTGGTACATAAGATCAGATCCAAAAATCAATGGACGTCCTTAAATGCCACATGCCCATTTCATGTGGCACATAGGTTATCAGCAATTAATATGGTGATGTTTATATTTTTGGTGATGTTTGTATGTCTGGTTTGAAATTGTGTAATTTTTAACATAGAGATCAAATTCCATGATCCGTCATCAAGAAAGTGCAAAAATAGAAAAGAGTGGAAAAATTACATGCTATTAAGTTAATATGATGCTAAAAAATTAGGGCTCTAGGAAAATTCACCACTAAGAATTCACCTCGGAAAATTAACTGCCATGACAAATTCACCTCAAGGAAAATTCACCACCAATAATTCACCGCCGCGGAGAGATCTATATTAAAAAATGTTACTGTGATTAATTTGGGCTCTAGGAAAATTCACCACTAAGAATTCACCTCGGAAAATGAACCGCCATGACAAATTCACCTCAAGGAAAATTCACCACCAGTAATTCACCGCCGAGAGATCTATATTAAAAAATGTTACTGTGATTAATTTTCTGTGGCGATGAATTGTTTGAAATTTTCTGAGGTGAATTTGTTCTGACGGTGAATTTTCCTATGATGAATTGTTGGCAGTTAATTGCTAGGGTGTATTTGCCTCATGCCAAAAATTAGATATATGATTTGAAGGTTATATTAAATTTATTCTCTATTCTAAATTAAATGAATACATTTGTCATCTAAATGTTAGATTTTAAAATTGAATAATTTTGAAAGCTTCTACACAAATAAAACTAATAATAATTGTGCAAATTTCTGATTTTTTGAAGGATCCAAATTGAAAGCAAAAATAATACACAATTTAAACTAGAAACTTACACAATTTTAATGAAATGTAGAAAACCCATAACAATACCATACTGATTACAATAATAGAAGAGATAATGGCACAAGAATCGAAGGCTGAAACAAAACCATGTCAGCCCACTTCGTGGACGTAGAGACGCAAAGCAAGGTACCAGGGTATACAATCAAATCTCTTGCTTTCAAAACAGTGGGCCTGCCAGATTATTTACGAGGTACTATAAACTACTTACTGCCATGACAGATCATTAACTACTCTATGCGTCGATCATTAAGCGACACAACTATCAGAACACACAGGATTTGACTAAAACTCAACGTCGGATTGAGTTACAGCAGCTTTGAATAATATTTGGTCAGGGCGATATTGTTAGCTATATGATAGGCCCTCTCAGTCAAATGAACTGCATCCCAGAAAACATACTTGGACGGATCTTTACAGATGATCGGAGTTTTGCTGTTGCAGGTTAACCCAATCTCCGACAATCCCGTTCCACAGCAACCTCTGGTCGACGTCTCAAACCCTGTAAAACATTCCACAAAGCACGTCACAAAAAATTAAACTCTAATGCATTTACATTAATCACACAAAACTCAATCCTGCAATCCGTACCGTATTTGGTAGGATGGATGACAAGATCTGATACAATGGCATAGATGTCTACGTAGACCAGTTTAATGCCTGGGAGGCGAGCTTCGAGCTTCTCGATGGTTTCGTTGAGCTTTTTGTTGTAAGAAACTGCAACTTGGTTACAATGCTTAATGCAACCCTTCACTTTGTTTTCCTTCATTATGGTTTTCTGGACAGGCAAGCATCCAATCGGTGGCAGTCCAAAGACGCCGATTTTGCGGGCTCCAAGCTTGTACAGCTTCTGTTTACCATTATCACAGTCACTTACTGAAACTGTAAATAACAATGGTGGAAACAAAGTAAAAAAGATTTGGTATGCTACCTCCAAGAAACTTCTGCAGCCTCGTAGAACTAAGTCTTCGTACTGATCAACTTTAAACGTCTTTCTTCTGATGGGCATGTAATAATAATTCTGCACAAAATCGTTGGTTCCTGCGACGGCTACGTATAAAGCTTGGCTTATTAGTTTGGACGAATTTTTGAGTCCAATGCTTTTCTCGACAAGCACTTTGTAATTTTTGAAAAATTCCGCTTGCTTCCACATTGGTATCACATCCTGTAAAAAAAACCTTCAGTTACACCCAAATCTCATGCTATATTTGACATTTATTAATTTTTTTTAGACTGCAGCAATTGGGTAGCCCTTCTATAAAATGCATTCCTGTATAAACTGTAGTACATTTACGACCCCTATAAACTGCAGTGTATCTGGTAAACTTTTTTCATGTGACGGGTGATACTGATGATATTGGTGAGACACGCCCTCCCATACCTTTATCATGCGACAGATACTGGTGAGACACACCCTCGTATTAAGTACTGTGAAACTAATAAGACATGCCCTCTGTACTAGGAACAGGGAGACTAGACCTGATGGCCTCAGAATGCTTTAGACAATCAAACAAACCCCCACCTCTTGCTATATTTCACAAACACTAATTTTAGATTTTTAAAGATAACGCTTTGAGTTACTC